>JARHVA010011003.1:82500-103784 GCA_037957365.1 Torreya grandis
TTTTTAAATATAATAGTATTCAATTGAATAGATAACCCATGTTTGTGTTTATTCAACAATTTGGTACTAGTGTTATTCCCATTTTTTTTATCTCTAACAAATTAGTATTAGAGACACTCCCATTTGATTTATTTTTAGATAAATTGGTACAAGAGCTTGCATGGCTGCCAACAATAACAAACCATGGCAACAACTACCCACATTTGTTGGAAAGAACTATGATGTCTTTTCCATCAAAATTAAGAATATATATTGCTCTCAGAAGTTGTGGGAGTTTTTTTAAGGAGGATAAATAGAGGTAGTTGATTAAGATTTATTCAATGCATTCACATAAGCATAAAGGAACATGTTATAATAAATAGGTTCATAAGGTTGTAAAAGTAATTTTTTACATTCAATTTTCATTGATTGTTTTAATTTTTCCAATGATAGAAATATCTACTAATTTAAATCAAGTATGGGATATCTTGGAAAAATCATTCCGAATAAATGATAAGGTCAAGTTAGTTAAGGGATAACTACTAAAGAGATTTTTGAGACCTTGTGAATGATGGAATCTGGGTCTAAGAAGGCATTTGGCATTACAGGTGATGAGGAGGAGGAGAAGGAATCATCTATGGTGTCAAATGTTTCATCTCATCCACAATAACCTTATTCAAGAAGAATAAGACATTTACACACTAGGAAAAAATGTAAGCTGAGAAGGGTTCAATATGCAGATGAAGCTGAGCATTGTTAATTTTTTGAAGACACTGCAAGCTCCTTTATCCCTTCATTTTTTTTGGGGTGTAATTGTTACAAACTGAAGATTAACAGGAGATAATTTCTCCACTTGACACTTAACTGCCAGTTGCACCTCCCTTCTTCAGTTTGCTCCTTCTCATGCACAATAGTTAACAAACAGTTAGAGATTAGTTAGTTCAAATAGTTAAACAAGCAGTCTCACTCCTTGCTCAGCTTGCATGCAGTAGCAGTTGAAGTTAGTTTTAGATTAGTTACGGATTAGTTTATTTTCAATTTGATTTGCCAAGAAAATCTATTTAAAGATCTCTTGGGCATAGCTTTGTAAGGACAGAAAAAGAAAGATCAAAAAGATTAATAAAATCTTCTTTTCTCCATTGCTATAGCAATCTGAGGGTTTGTGTTTTTATTTTCTTCTTTTTTATGCTTTGTTTCACCCTTCAAATTGGTATCAAAGCATAAGAAATCTGTGATAGGAGAAGTGCAATTAGGTTGGATGCAGCAGAAGCGCGCAATAGTCAATGTGTAGTCAGAGTGAAGCATGTGGCGCATTCGAGTCTCTTGTGTGGTCGGGCCTCCTCAGGTGCTCCTCCACATACCAAAACCACCAGCAAAAAAAACACTAGTTGTAGGTCATGAGTTCTAGAAAGAACTATAGATGCGATTTGAGGTGAATAAAACTCAAGGGTAGTGCATACATCATGATTTAAAAAGCGTGACCAAACTGAGCGCTATTTGTTGAAGTAAAGTTAGTGCCACAGGCACGTAGTGAGTTGGTGTAAATCCTAGATGTCACATGGTATAGATTCACTACATGTAATTTTTCACTCCTATTGGTGTCACAAAAGTGCCAAAAATTCCATTATATATTACATTATTGATTCGAACGGTAGATATCTGCAAAAGCAATACGAAAAGTAAATTTGATTTCTAAAATCAGCTAAAACAGATTTGAGGTGAGTGTTTGAATGCATTAATTTTTTTTTTCAAAGTTAGATCATGGAAGAAGCATAGCGAAGAAGTGCACTTTAATCCTCTTTGTAGCCGCTATTGATTTACTTGCTTCAGTGTGAGACAGGACAATGAATAACAGTATTTCTCTACCTCAAATTCCCATTTCTAATGGTAAGAATTACGACATTTGGGCAATTAAGATGAGAACTTTGTTTTACTCACAAGATGTTTGGGATTTGGTAAAGAGTGGTTTTGTAGAACCGTAGGACGAGGTTTCCCATTAGGCATTAACTTGAGCATAAAAGGAAGAGCTTAAAAAGAATAGGAAAAAAGATGTAAAAGCTTTATTTTTAATCCAATAGGTATTGGATGAATCTATTTTTTTTAGAGTTGTAGTAGCAACGAGATCTAGATCAGCATAGAAAATCTTGGAGACTACATATAAAGGTAATACAAAGGTAAAAATTTCTAAATTGAAATCTCTTAGGAGAAGTTTTGAAAATTTACAAATGAATGATTAAGATTCAATAGACCAGTTTATGGGTCAAGTGTTGAATATAGTGAATCAAATTAGATCTAATGGAGAAATAATCACATATCAGAAGATCATAGAAAAAATACTCAGGTGTTTACCCAGTAAATTTGATGTAATAGTTGTAGCTATTGAGGAAACCAATGATTTGGAACAGTTATCTATAGATGAATTAATGGATTTTGTGTTAACATATGAATCTAGAATGAATAGAAATAACAATACTTCTCTTAAGAATGCTTTCAAGTCACAGGTATCATTTGGCAGAGGAAGAGGAAGAGGAAGGTCAAACTTTAGAGGAAGAGGCAGAGGCATAACTGGAAGGAACAATCCAGATCAAGGTGAAAATAGTAATCAAAACTATAGCAATAGAGGATGTGGCAACAATCACTTCTAGCAAAGTTCACAGAGGTTTGATAAATCTAATATTCAATGTTATTAATGTAAAAAATATGGACATTATGCAAGTGACTGTAGAAGGAAACAAGGATATGTGGACAAGCAAAATACTAATAACACAAATGAATCTAGTTCTAATCCAGGTGAATCTAGTTCTAATCCTAGAAGCTTATTTCTCACTTGTCATGTTACTCAAGAAAAAGCTAGAGATATTTGGTTCTTAGATAGTGGATGCAGTAATCATATGACACGGAATAAAGATTTCTTTGCTATTCTTAATGATTCTGTAAAATCTAAAGTTAAATTAGGAAATGATATCAAAGTGGATGTAATGGGTAAAGGAGTAATAAGTTTTTTGGTAAAAAATGGTTTAAAAAGGTTTATACCTAATGTTTATTTTATACCTGGACTAAAGCATAATCTTATGAGTGTTGGAAAATTAGTACAAAAAGATTATAGAGTATCCTTTATGGATAATGTTTGCACAATACTAGACATGTTTCCAAGTGACAGGTTAATAGGAAAAGTGGAGATGACCAAGAATTGGATGTTCCCTCTTCGAATTCAGTGCATCCAAGGAGAAGAGGAAGCCCACTTCAAAACCATGCATCTAGACCAATCATGGCTATGGAACTTAAGGTATGGACATTTACATTTTGTAGGTTTGAATTTGCTACAGAAGAAAAATATGGTGAAGGGATTACCAACAATAAAATAGCCAGGAAGTTCATGTGACAGTTGTATTCTGGCAAAACAACATAGAGAGAGCTTTCCAGTAGGAGCCTCATATAAAACAAAGGTAATATTCGAGCTAGTCCATAGTGATTTATGTGTACCAATGCAAATTCTATCATTTGGAGGTTGTAATTATTTTCTATCCTTAATTGATGACTTTAGCAGAAAGAAATGGATTTATTTTCTCAAAAATAAGTCTGAAGCCTTTGAAAAATTTAAATAATTCAAGGCTATGGTTGAAAATTAGAGTGGCTATTACATCAAGGTACTTAGATCAGATAGAGGAGGTGAATATATGTCTAATGAATTTCAAGATTATTGTAGATATCATGGCATTAAAAGGCAACTGACTACAAGGTACACACCACAGCAGAATGGTGTAGCAGAAAGAAAGAATAGAACAATCATGGAGATGGCTAGAAGCATGTTGAAGGCCAAACATTTTTCAAATGAATATTGGGCAAAAGCAGTAGCATGTGTAGTATATATTCTGAATAGAAGCCCAACAAAGAGTGTTAGAGATCGAATTCCACAAGAAGCATGGAGTGGTAAGAAACATAGTGTACATCATTTCATAAGTTTTGGTTGTATAGCATATTCTCTTATACCATCTAAATTGAGAAGAAAACTTGACGATAGAGGTGAGAAATTCATTTTTATTCGCTATAGTGAAGAATCAAAGGCTTATAAGTTGTATAACCCTATTTCAAAGCAAGTGATTATTAGCAGAGATGTTGAATTTAAGGAAGAAGCATGGGATGGTAGCACCATCACAATTAGAGCACCAATTCCACAAATTAAAGAAGAATCTAAAGAAAAAAATTTGCAAGGTGATCAATCCTCTCCACAAGCAAGAACAAGCACTCCAATAAGAACACCTAGGAGCTTAGTACAAGGTGAATCATTTGGTCATGAGTGTCATCCTACTCCAAATTCACAAGTAAGTGATGAATCAGATCCAACTCTTGCCACTTTAAGATCAAGATTTAAAGGTAAGAAAATGAGAAACTTGAATGAGATTTATAATCAAGAAGAAGAGAAGTTAGATTTGTGTTCAAATTTTGCTCTTTTCACTCATGATCCTATGTATTATGAAGAAGCAGTTAATGAAGAACATTGGATAAAAGCAATGGAAGAAGAGATGAATGCTATTGAAACAAATCAAACATTGGATCTAAATAATCTACCTGAAGGTAAGGATTGCGTAGGAGTCAAATGGATTTATAAGACCAAATTTGATGTAGATGGAAATGTTGAAAAGCACAAGGCAAGGTTAGTAGCAAAAGGTTTTGCACAAGAACATGGAATTGACTATAATGAAACATTTGCTCTAGTTGCTAGACTTGATACTATTAGAATGGTTTTAGCAATAGCTACTCAAAATAATTAGTATGTATATCAAATGGATGTCAAATAAGCTTTCTTGAATGGTTTCCTAGATGAAGTGTATGTAAAACAGCCACCAGGTTATGAAGTGCAAGGACATGAAGAAAAAGTCTACAGATTGAAGAAGGCCCTTTATGGTCTCAAGCAAACACCAAGAGCATGGTATAGCAGGATTGATTCATACATGACAAACAATAGATTTAGTAGAAGCAATAGTGAACCTACTTTGTACACAAAAATCAACAAAGAAGGTTAGATTTTGATTGTGTTTGTATGTTGATGATTTGATTTTCACTGGAAATTTGTCTATAGACACATTTAAATCATCAATGAAAAAAAAAATTTAAATGATAGATTTGGGATTAATGAAGTAATTTTTAGGCATAGAAGTTGTACAATCAGAGAAGGGAATTTATATTTGTCAAACTAAATATGGAAAGGATGTGTTAAGGAGATTTAAGATGCTGAATTTTAAACCAGCACCTACACCAGTTGCTACATGGACCAAACTTAGCAAAGAAGACCAAGGGTCTAATGTTGATTCTAAAACATTCAAAAGACTAGTTGGCAGTTTGATGTATCTTACAGCTACAAGACCAGATATCATGTATGGGGTTAGTTTAATCTCTAGATTCATGGAGTCACCGAAAGACTCACATTGACAAGTTGGAAAGAGGATATTGAGATATGTGGCAAGAACTACTGAATATGAAATTTTATATTCCACAACTAACGATTTTAGTTTGATTGGTTATACTGATAGTGATTTTGCAGGTAGCATTGATGACAGGAAGAGTACTTCTGGACATGCCTTTCTTTTAGGAATAGGTATGGTCACATGGGCATCCAAAAAGCAACCTATAGTGACACTTTCATCAGCTGAAGCAGATTATGTAGGAGCCACATCAGCAGCATGTCAAGTAACTTGGATTAGGAGAATATTGACATATTTATTACAAGCATAGGAGTCAACATCAATCTTGTGTGACAACAAATCAGCAATTGCATTATCAAAAAATCATGTTTTTCATAAGAGGAGCAAGCACATTGATACAAGATTTCATTTTATCAGAGAGTTAGTAAACAATGGAGAAATCCATCTGGACTTCTGCAGATCTGAAGACCAATTGGCAGATATATTCGCAAAGGCATTAGCAAAGGAGACCTTTGATTATCTAAGACAAAATTTAGGCATTGTAAATGTTGAAGTAGTTATTGGTAGAAATTAAGGCGGAGTGTTAGAAACTAAAGATTAATAGGAGATAATTTCTCCACTTGACACTTAACTGCCAGTTGCACCTCTCTTCTTCAGTTCGCTTCTTCTCATGCACAATAGTTAACAAACAGTTAAAGATCAGTTAGTTCAAACAGTTAAACAAGCAATCTTACTCCTTGCTCAACTTGCATGCAGTAGCATTTGAATTTAGTTTTAGATTAGTTAAGGAATAGTTTATTTTCAGTTTGATTTGCCAAAAAAATCTATTTAAAGATCTCTTGGGCGTAGCTTTGTAAGGACATAAAAAGAAAGATCAAAAAGATTAATAAAATCTTGTTTGCTCCATTGCTGTAGCAATCTAAGGGTTTGTGCTTTTATTTTCTTGCTTTTTATGCTCTGTTTCACCCTTTAGTAATGGCAATATGAAATTAGAAAGCCAATGGTTGCAGTAGCACATTAGAAATACATGTTCAATCTTAAAATAAATCCATCAATGTATTTGACATTTGGAAATATTCCTGTACTTAGGTTTCATTGTCCTCTTTAAGATCACTAACACTAGATATTCTATCATACAAAAGCAGTAAATGCATCGTTGACATTCATCTTTAACATGGCAGAGCGGATTTTTGTAAGGTGAAGTCAATAGTGCGGCAGACCTACCGGCCGAATCCCTAATTGTTGATGTTAAGGTAATCTATCTGCACACCTCTCCGAAACCCAAGAGTTTACCATGCAGTATCAAAGAATGTAGTGGCAATGTGCATTTAAGGTGTGTAAATATGATGCAATACAAGACACCATAGCGAAATTTCCCTTGCAGAGAGAGGAGATGAATATCTCTGTTACCCGATGGTGAATAAATACATTCATATAATGGATTTCCGGATTTGATATATTTATAATGTTTTATAACTAATTTCTATATTTCAACTAAGTTAGATCTGATATGAGTTGTCATGTATATTTTATATATGTTGAAATGATTATAATCCATCGTTTGAATATTGTTTTTGCGTTTATGTAGATTTGCAGAAATGAAGTTGATGAGGTTTCTACTGAATCTATTACTTCTCTCAAACGAAGAATCCAGCTAATCTAATTGTTATAAATAAGGTAAATCAATTTGTCTAATTTAAATCATCACAAAATAGATTTATAAAATCATGTTTTTGTTTAAACTGCAACCAAACCAAATTGGTTGATTGTGTGCAGCCGCATTTTGATGAAGTGTGTCAATGGAGTAGCACAGAAGAAGATAGCAAGGAATACATTATAATGTTGGAAGCGAAAGTTGGCATCAGATGGACTTCGGACGTTTATCTCCATAGTGGGACCATCCAGCGGGTTGTCTGAACAACATTGATTTATGTGAATAGTTTTTTAATGTCTCGAATATCACTTTTTACAGATGTGTTGTATCAACAGAGGATTATATTATGTGACAAAGTTTCACCAAAAACTCTACACGAAATAATCTTAATTCCATATATTTGCTTTGTATTATAAATATAATAAATTTGTCTAAGTACCAAATCCAGATTCAATTTTAGTTGGATTTGTATTTTGTCGAAAGGTGTGACAACATAACACAATTTTACCATCATTTGTATTGTTGAAGTACAACACAATTGAAGAATAATTATTATATTGAAAAACAAATTTTTTATTTATATTTTATTTTCAATATCAATCTTTACTTGATGTTATTTTCATTCTTAAATCTAAGACATGAAAAATAAGAATAAGGATATCTAAATGATTATGATCAGGAACCATTGAGAAGGATAAGCACAATTTAATAGTTAAAATTTACTATTTAATTAAATTTATATTTTGTTGTATAGTATAACAATACAACTTGATTATTATCATTTGTATTATTAAACTACAATATATTTTAATAAATATTTTATTGAAAAACATTTTTTGTTTTTATATTTATTTTTTTAATATCAATCTTTACTTTATCTTATTTTCATTTATAAATTCAAAGTAATAACAAGTAAAGATCATAGTAACTCAATGGTTATGATCAAGGAACCAATCAGCTTTGTTATAAAGGATAACAAAATTAAATGGTTATGTTCAGGGAACCATTCAACCTTATTATATCAATTCATATTTTATTTCGTGACTAAATTTGTTACTTAAATTTATTAAGCTCATTTACCTATAACTGAGCAAGATTATTTCATAAAACCTTATTCCATAAAAAACCTAAAATTTAACATATTAATTAGATGTCATACAATACTTAATCTTAATAAGCATTCTTCTTTTTTTAATTGATTTTTACCTATTTTTAAGGTTGGATCATATTTAAGAATAACTGCAGCTTTTTATATTGAATGAATAGTTTTTAAATTATTCTCTACTTTAAAATATATTTATACAAATATCAACTTATTAATTATAATAAAGATAATTAAAAAATTAAAGTCAATTATATATTTTTTAGAATCATTGTTTTTATTTATTGTTCAACATTTCATATTTTAGATTATTATTCATGATCTTTTATCAAGAAAAAATGAACAAAAATATAATTATTTCAAAAAAATTGTAATTAATTTCTACAAATTATGAAAATATAATTTTTTAATAACAATTTAAATTATTTTTTTAATCTAAAATTACTAATATAAAAAATATTATAGTTAAATAAATAATTTTATATATAATATTTATTAATTTAAAAAAAAAACATAATATATCATCTCTAATCTCTTTCAATATAAATAATTTGTTAACTTCAAAAATAGGCGATAGTTACATCACCATAATTCAAAACAATTTGGAAAATGAATGTGTGGGTTTACTAAGGAAAGCTAAATCCTGAATGCATATGGGGAGGGTACCATAAGCCAACTATCCTTTCCATGTGCACATTTCATTTTCCACCATCTTTATACATAACATTGGGTGCAGTCTCTCTTAATTAATTGCTATCATGGAATTATTAATATTAGAAGAAAAAGGAGCAAGGGGCGTGTGAATGAGGATATTACGCTGCATTTTGTATGACAAACTCGTATACACCTGTATAGGTTTTTTAACATCTTCTTCTGATCTTTTGCTTCCCAATTATGGGTGAATGCTGAAGCACCTTACCTGACACCCACTTGTAAATTTATTATTAATATAATTATAATTTTAAGAAAATTTATATGTTTTTGAAATTAAATGTTTCCAATCTTTAACCATAATCCATCATCAGGGAGAAAAACATAATTCAAAATACTGTTAAGTTTAAATTCCTTTTAATTGTTATACAACCATTCAAATCGATTGGAATTGGAAGGTGATGTCAGATGTGTCGAAACCATATTAACATTTAGGATGTTACCAATAGAAAATAATAAAGGCACATTTTTTGTGCAAGATATTTGATAGGAAAGAGTAATCCAGAGCACCCGAGTGCAAATTTGGCATTTTGACTCAGAATGATTTGATTAAAGTTGGTTGGCCCATAAATTTTATTGCTCCATTTAGGGATACCCTAGCCAAAATTGACACTTAAATATGTCAATTTCACATTATTTAATCCATTTTAGTGTTTTTAGGCTAAATTTTGCATTTTCGGTAGAAATTGGTCAAAACCCTGATTGGAGGTTGTCGGTGGATAGATTTAGGTGTCTACACTTAGTATGGATTGAATAGTAGATAAAGGAAGTATAAATATATGTTTCATATGAGAAATGAAGAGGTGCATTATTTTCAACTAGAGGCTAGTAGATGATCAAACTTATAGAAAGTAGTAGAAGTGCAAGCCAAAAGAGGAGAAGAGATGTGTATACAACTAAATACTAGCAAAATTTTGATGGGTGAGATAAGAAACCAATTTCTTATATAACATAATTTATCAATGAAGTGTTGGTAGTTCAAATATAATTTAAATGTCCCCTAAAAATTTGATTCCTAACTGATTTAATCATCATAGTGGGAAAATTGAAGAAGGAAAAAATCTCCAAATATTAATGCAAATTCAAAATGATTTAAGGGAGATTGTTACACTTGTATTTTGTTTTTAGGGAGCTTGTCACATGGACTCATATCATTGTTGTTCAATAAACTATTTACTATTATTATGGGAGGCATAATTTATAATTCTAGTGGGATAGTTTTATTGTGTACATAAAAATAAAAATATAAGTATAATTTTATTGTTATTTATGTTTGCATATTTTAGTCTAATTTTTTGATATTATTTGTGTGATTAAGTTTTATCCCACTTATTACAAGTTGAATTTGCTCTTAAATAAATATTTTTTTTGGGGTTACTCCTCTAAGGTGTTGTCTTTTGTATCAACAAAATTATATAACTTTTATTGCATCAATATTTGTCTTCTCATAAATACTAACATATTATAATTTGATATTTTAAATTTAATAGGTATTTGAAAAGTAGATGGATTGATGTATGTATCTATAGATTAATAAATATGTCTTTCAATTTAATGTTTTAAACATAATACAAATTTTATTTGATAGGGTAAAGTTCATAGGTATTAAAGGTCTTGGAACTTATTACAAAGGAGACAAAGATATGACATTCATGTTCAAATGGAACATGTTTACCAATGACAATGAATTAGACATAATAAATATGAAAACACCATGTCAAAAGACCAAAAACTAGTGCAATCATATAATGGTACCAACCTACCACAAGTAACTAAGTTATAGCTAGGGATGCTACTGTAAAAACATCCACTAGTCTTCTACTTTTCCTTCATATAATAAAGTTTATCTAGGTTCTTTATAATATCAAAAATAGGGTATCTTCTACAATTTTTCAATAAGATTCTGCTAAACTTATGCATGGCCCTCCTAAGTAGAGGAACATGCTATAAAAATTGTAAATCTAGAAGACTTGGAAGGTTGAACTAGCCCAATGCTATCCATAGGAAATATTATATTTATATAAATGAGACTATATTTCCAGGTCTAGTGATGGATATGGATGAAATAATTATAATTAATCATATGAAATCAATGCCCTTCAACCTTCCCAATGCCCCAAGAGATATTGAATTAATTGATGCATGGGTAAATAATTATAATGTAGATCTTGCAGCACTAATTAGTTGATCATGCATTGGATCATCTCATATCAAAGAGTCTATCATATTAGGCTTTTATAATATGGAATTATCAACATTATTCACTAATGGAATATATAATTTTATAGAACCAAATTTTAGATGAGTATATCTATATGATTTTTTTAAACATTTATTTTCATATAGGGATCACCATTTTATCTAACTCCCATGATTTAGATATTGCATGATGAACATGATCATGATACCCCATGTACAAAATGATTCTATATTATTTATGAAAAATATATTTCAATATATGTCAATCATCATCAACAAGTTATGTGAGCATATGGAAAATATGCCCCACTCCCATCTAGTTGATTATTTGATTTTTTTGGGAACATCCTTAAAGGGTTTAAGGTATAACTAGGAAAAATTTCATAGATTATTAATTTACATGTTGAATCAAATTGGATCACCAACTAGTTTCTTCACTTTAATTAAAGTTGATATGTATTATCCTGACCTGCATGTACAAATGTCAAGAATGCCACAAAAAAATCCATAAAAATACCAAATATTGTTTGATATTTTTTCATATGGTGTCACAATACATGCACCTATGATATATGATTTTTTTAAAGGAGATGATTAAAAAATTAATGAAAATAAAAAAATATATTGATATATATATATATATATATATATATGGAAACACAGAAGTTAACCACATATGCATGCATTCATATGGTTAGACAAAGTAATACATATGGAGAACCTTGATATGAAAAATTACCATGAGTTAAACAATGATAAGAAATAATTATATTCTTTTGGTCATGTGTGGAATCCTTAGGAAAATTGACGCCAATGAAACATTCAAGTATGTTATCAATCATATCCATATGTATACAATATTTCTATTTATAGATGTAATTTATCAATTATTATATATTAACATTTATATACATTAAAAACATTTACCCAACATCCATGTCTACGAAATACAAGACAACTTAAATAGGTAGATATGGAATGTGATTATGAAGAGATACTCAATTATGTAGAATGATGTAAATTTTGTAGAGAGGATCACCTTTATAATAAGAGAGTAATAATGTTTTATGGGTAATATATTCAAACATTAAGATAATTTTAAGAAAATTAAATATAATATGTGTGTAAGAACTAAATATGTGTTATTATTGGTTATAGGTATAACTCACCTTGGCCTTTGAATCCTGAGGGATCAAAATTATATCAAGAATCAGATACAATAGATAAAACATTTGAGTCTTTAATAAGTTATGACAGAGTATTTACATGCATTCAATACATACTATGGTTGTGGAGACAAAAATTATATTTTTAACCCATTCTTTCCAAACATGTTGTAATCAACTACATTTACAAATATGAAAAAAAAGAGAAGAGTCCCAAAAATTATCTTCAAATCTTGATGTACCTTAAAAATATTAAAAAATGTGATGAATAAAAATAAATAAATAGCTAGCAATAAGATCATATAGCATAATTCTAACTAAAATAAAATTTTAAAGAGACATTGGGGCATAAAAAACGTGTCACATGTTGGAATTTTTGTTAGGAAAGAGTATTAGATTACTTGTAAATTTGAATGTTTTACATGACTTGTCCAAACCAGTAGTGAAAAATTATGAATATGACCAAGATGAACATAAGAACTATTTTATTTATGATAAAATAATAGGTATTTTCCATGGAAATTGTATTACTTATTGAAATAACTAAATATGGTACATATATTCCAAGGTAAAAAAGAGACAACAAATGAGATGTGAGGAGTATGGTACACATTGTTAGATTATTACCAAGGTTTACCTTCACCCCTACATCTAAATCACATAAATGGGTTAATTTTTGTTCATTGGATTTATTACATTACAAGCCATTTAATGATATAGAAAGAGATGTTGGACTAGATGATGATATAATAAAATCAAATTTGGAATTAGTCAATTATAATCCTTGGAATGTTGAGTGATATGATTTTGAGAATCATAGTGATTCTAAATATGAGGATAATCAACTTATTTGACAAAACACAATGGCACATGAGTGGGAAGTCATGTCTAAGATATAATATGGTTAAATCATGGAATTAGATGAAATAGATATACTAAAAATAAGAGATATTGATATAAAATCATAATCAAATAACTAATATTATGGTGAATAACACAACAAATAGAGAGATAAAATTAATAAACCCCATGAAAGACAATATATTTTTAATAGATGATGATACGTCGCCAAATATGAATTATAGATTATTAGATTCTAAATAAAAATGAGTACTTCATATAATATGACATATCATCATCAAGGTCAAAACTATTTTCTATTATGCATGATAATTCAAGGAACACCAAGAATGTAAAATGTATCTTATCTTTGTCATTCCTAGTTTACTCTCCACTTCTATTAGTTTCACCAATTGGAGTTGCACCATTCAATATTCATGTCTCAACCATCCATTGACAACTTCAAATCCAAATCACATATTTTGTTAAACTAGAAATAATAAGACATACACTTTTCCAAGAAGAGATCTATTACATAAAATACATATGATTAATAGAATTATCTTCATTGGATAATTTTTTTTACAAAACATAGACACTTGAATTGATCGAACATTTCCAAGAAATGATAAAATGATATTTTTAGAGGTAAGTCTATGAGTTTTTTTGGATATTTGGGAGATCTACCTCATGTAAGTGATAAATCACAATATGATAGTAATATGGATGTAAAATTATTATGGTAATAATTAAAAATGGTTGTCACTTTGGATAATATATTTAGGAAAGAAGTACAAAGTGAGTAACAAGAAAGTTTTTGTCATCTTCTCACAAATATGAGAGATGCAAATCTGAAAATTAAGGATTGGAAGTTACTCATGATAAAAAGCATTGTTATATTAGATAAAGATACCAATGAATAATTCGGAAATAATATTCATCTATTCACAATAAATTATAATATTCATAACCACAATAGAGGAAGAATAAATTCAATGAAATAAATTATTCCACATAGCACTACAACCATTGTAGGTAGTGTCAATGCACCAATGGGATGTCAAAATGATGAACTTGATCTAGAGTTATTAATTTATATAGATGTAAGGGTTATGCTAGTATCTAATATTTTGATATAACTAGGTCTTGTTAATGGAGATTTAAGGTATATTAGATATATAATTTATAAAATTGTGTGGACCCCACCAAAACCATCAACATCTATTCTTGACATGTTTCATAATTACTCTAACATACCATTTACATATGAAAATACATGTATAATTTCAATTACACTAATGAAAATGGCACATACACAATAACTACAGTTAGGTTGGCTTGCGAATTAACAATAAAAAATCATGAGGTTTGACTTTTTCAGAAGCTAAAAATTCATATAAGAATAAAAATAGGTTTAAAATTTGTGGATATATCCTATGAAAAGTACTTTTAAGGACTTATAATATTCTTTCCATTAACATATGATCTCTATGAAAATGCAAAAAAATTAATAAAAATTCTTGTATTTATTTTATTATTACTCCACAAAATGAAGTATCGAGCCTTTCAATAATAAAGAAAATATATAGAAAAAATTAATAAATCTACATGAGTTGTAATAATCCACTACAAAAACTAAAATTAAGTCATGGATTTTAGGGTACTATAATACCATATCCATAATATGGTAATCAAATTATTGATAATGAAGTCAAAAATGAAGTGGTGATAATAATGAGCTAAGGTATCTCCATAAAATTACTATCACAAGAGGCATATATGCATTGATTCATTAATTCAATTTTTCATGAAGGATAGAATGATACATAACTTAAAACTACAAAAAAATTATACAATAAAATAAGTAAAAAATAAATAATGATTACTTACCCTTCCTAACAATTCTAAATATCAATAATTATTAAAATAAATGTCAGGATGATGTTGAAGGTTCATCTTTGTTTTATACAGAATAAATATTTAGTAATGAAGATGATTCAAATAAAAAACTAATCCCATGTATGAATGGTCTAATCTACCACTAATATGTATTATGACAAGAAGGATAACTCATTAATAAGTATTTATAAAATAATGACAATGAACACTCATGAAAATGAATATATGTACTCATGATAACACCACCAAATAGGTTCATAGTTGCATAAATAGTATTATAAAGTAGGTTTCATGTTATAATTGTAAATTATATTAAATAAACGAATCACTACATAATATAGTTGTGGATAAAATTTATATTTGTAACCCAATATTTTGAAACATGTTGTAATATACTACATTGCCAAATATGCAACAAAAGCAGAGCAGAGTCCCAAACATTATCTTCAAATGTTGATGTACCTTGAAGATATTCAAAAAACATGAATTAAATAAAAATGTAGCTATAAAAAACATCATATAGGATAATTGTAACTAGAAAAAATTAAATAGACATTGGGACACAAAAACATGTTGTATTGTTGGAATTTCCATTAGGAGAGAGTAGAAAAGTACTTGTCAATTAGAATATTTTATGTGAATTGTTTAAAATAGTAGTGAAAATATGAATATGACCATTATAAACATAAAAATGTTTTATTCATGATACAATAATTGGCCTTTATCCATGGAAATTGTATCACTTATCGACACAGGTAAATCTTGTACATATATTCCAAAGAAAAAAAAGATGGCAAATGTGATGTAAAGAGTATGGAAGATATTCTAAGACTTCATACCTAAATGTGAATTACATAAATGTGTTGATTTTTTTTTTTAATATTTATTATTTTACAATCCATTTCATGATATATGAATAAATGTTAGACTTGGTTATGATACTATAAAAGCAAATTTTGAATTCATCAATGATATTCCTTGTAATATTGAGTGACAAGATGTTAAAAATCATAGTGATTATAAATGTTAGGAAAATAAAATTATTTAATGAAAAAAATGGAACATGAGTGGGAAATTATATGTAGGATACAAAATTGTGAAATTATTGAGGTAGATGAAATATATACGTTAGAAATAATATATATTGATATAAAATCACCATTGAATAATCAATATTTAGGTGAATAACATATAAATATAGTGATAAAATTATTAATCACCATGAAAGATAATAAATTTGTAAAGGATGATGATACATCACCAAATATTAATTATGGAGCATTAAATTATAAAAAAAATGAGCACTTCATATAATATGACATATTTGATTGGTGTCACTCATCAATATCTTCAAGATGCAACATTACTAGAGTGTTATCTAGTTATATTAGTAACACCAATTTTATTTGCACCATTAAATATTAGTGTTAAAACCATCCATTGACAACTTCAAATCCCAATTACATATTCTACTAAACTAGAATGAACAATACATACACTCTTCCAATAAGAGATCTGCCACATAAAATACATATTTATTGATAAAATAAGCTTCATTGTATAAACATTTTTGAAAAACATACACTTAAATTCATCAAGAATTTTTAAAATTTTTTACAAAACATACACTTAAATTCATCAAGAATTTCAAAAAAATGTGGAAATTATTTTTAGAAGTATATCTATGAATTCTTTTGGGTGATTTGGGATATCTTCCTCATGTGAGTGATAAATCACATTATGATAGTAACATACATGTAAAATTATTATAGGAAGAATTCAAAATAGTTCCTACTTTGGATAATATATCTAGAAAAAAAGGATAAAGAGAGTAACAAGTAAGGTTTTGTCAACTTCTCACAAATTTGAGAGGTGTAAATCTAAGAATTAATGATTGGAAGTTACTGATGACAAGAACATATGTTGTATTAGATAGAGATAACAATGAATAATTTGAAAATAACATTCATATATTCACCATACAGGATACTTTTTATAACCACAATAGAGAAAATTACATTCATTGAAATAAATTATCGCACATAGCATTACATCCAAAGTAGGTAGTGTCATTGCACCGAATGGAAGTCAAAATGATGAAATTGATGTAGAGTTAGTAATTTATAATGAAGTAAGGGTCATGATAGCCTCATATATTTTGATAAAATTTGGTCTTGTAAATGAAGCTTTAGGTTATATTAAAAGTATAATTTACAAAAAAATGAGTTCCCCAGCAAAACCATCAACATATGCTTTTGTCATGTTTAATAGTTACTCTAATACCATTTGGAGAAGAAAATCCATTTAAAATTTCAATTACACTTATATAAATGGGGTTTACACAACATATACACTTATAGTTGACTAGGGAATTAACAATTAAATAAAATCACAAGGTTGGATTCCTTCAAAATCTAAAATTTATATAGGGGAAAAAAATAGGGTTAAAATATTTATGGATATATCTTGTGTAAAGTAGTTGTGAGGACTGATAATATTGTTTACATTCACACATGATCGCTATGAAAATGGAAAAACAAAAAAAAAAAAAGCGTTATAGTAATTTTACTTTTACTCCAGAAAAGGAAGTATCCAAACTTTCAATAATAAAATTAAAATATCCAAAAAAGGAAGAAATTTACATGACTTGTACTAATACACTACAAGAACTAAAAGTCTCAAATTTTAGGGTACTATAATCCCATCTCCATAAGATAGAAACCAAATTGTTGAGAATAATGTCAAAAATGAAGTGGTGATGATAATGAGCTAAGGTATCTCCATAAAAAATACTATCATAATAGGCATATATGCATTGATTCATGAATTGAATTTTACAATAATAATGGAATGATCCATAACTTAAAACTACCAATAAATGATAAAATAAAACAAGGAAACAACACACGATGCTTAATTATTCTTCATAATAATTCTAAATATCAATAATTCTTGAAATAGATGTGAGGATGATGTTGAATGTTCATATAAGTTTCATATAGAATAAATATTTATAAATGATGATGATTATAATAATAAAAATTCCATGAATTAATGGACTCATCTAGCACTAATATTTATTATGCCAAGAAGGATAACTCACCAAGAAGTATCTTTAAGATAATGATAATGAACACTCGTAAACTATGAATAGATGTACTCATTATACCACAATCAAATAGGTTCATAGGTACATACATAATTTTATAAATGAGGTTTCATGTTACATTTGTAAGCGATCCCTTAACCGAGTGAATAATTTTTTTTTCTATTTTATTGATCAATTTAGTGATGAAACCATGAAACAGAATACAACAATAAATAACCACATAAGGATTCACCTACTAAAAAAAATTCATGAAGGATCCAAGAATAAGCCTAATGGTTAGGCAAGTAGTGATTAAGAACATTAGTTGACCTTTATAGTGTTATATTTAACCCACCAACAAATCAAGGAATGGAAACATGTGTACAAATAAATGTGTCACCCTAAAATAAAAAAAATAGTTATAAAAATTTATGTGTTAGAAAATATATTACTCATTAAAACTATATATAAAAACATAGTTTACAACCAAAAAAAAATGTATGAATGTATGTATGTATGCATAAACCTCTCTTCTGTACAATACCACTTTAATAGGGTTTTTTAAATAGAATAATCATAAATAATTTTTAGGATTAACCTTTATTTGTGTTAATCTTTCTATCACAATTTTTTAGGTGTGTGTAGGTTTTGTGTCCATTTGAATTTCTAACTCACATAAATATGGATTTCATGATCTTCCATGTCTCTTTTTTCATTTTGTATGGAATGTTTAAATTACTTGCATAATTAACTATATTTGGAATTTTCACACATTTACCCTCACATTATGGGAAACAGGAACATTTGACTCATACTAGGAAATTTCTATAAGGTCATGATGGTATTATTTATAACTTCCTCTTCTTCCCTCTATTTCTATTTAAATATCTCTATCCTCCATCTTACACTTTAAAATATCTCTTGTTATCTATTATTCATACATATAATCTTGTATTGTCATAATAGTTGTTCACAACCTTTATTAATATATATAGGGTTCTTTTTTACTTAATTTAGTTTCTCACATCAAAACTAGTGTCTCAAATTATGTTTCTTAGTTTATTTTGAGGTAGTATTTCTTATTCTATGCTTTTAATTACTATATTTTTAATGTTATTTATGATGTTTTTGGCATAAATCATTGATTGTACTAGAGGATGTTTCTTTTTTAATGTTGAATCTTGAGTTGGTGTAGACATTTAGAGGAGGCTTCAGTTTTTTTTTGAAAGGGTTTACACCCTTCAAACCAATTTTAGTATCCTTATCTATTTTTATAATAAATATAATCATTTTCGTCGCATATTTACTTTCTAACCTAAATGCACAGGATTCTCTCTAGAGGTTTTGAGATGATTCTCATTCTAATTATCTTTTTTCAATCATTCAAGTACATTTTTTTAATTTATTCAAACACATTTAATACATAAAATATAAAATCTATAAATTAATTTCTTGTTGTATTGAGTTTATTTTTAGTTTTTAGATTATGGTAAAAATAGGTTTTGAAGGGGCCCCGAAACCCTGTACAAATCATGAAATATAAACATTACAAACCGCCAAAGGAGGCAAAACACTGAAAGGCAATAACTAAACCAGGTTTTATAGGGACCTGAAACCAACAAGATCAACTAGTTAAATCTCCACAAGTTTTACAAGGACCTGAAACCTAAAACAAAACTAGGCAAACACCCTAAAACCCTCGCCATAACGACAGAGGCAGAACCACCTTGCCCAACTATTACTAAGCAAGGATCCTCCACAACTTAAGGTTTTCCATAAATCCCATTACAGGGTGCCATGGCTTAAACACCAACCACCAAGGAAAACAAAGTTTCACCCATACAAATAGAAATACTTTGCTTACCAGATCTAGATGGCCATCCAACTCAGGCTAGAAATCCAACCCGAGTTCCATTCACAATGCAGCAGACTGAAGCAAAGTAAAAAAACATGCAAATTGAAAGATCTCACCATGAAGTGCTGCGTAAAATGTACTACCCCAAAATGGACAACACCACCAATAGAGAGACTCCACGCTAGAACCATCACCACCACTACCCAAACCCTCCACCAAAGAAACTTTAAGGATCTCCCCCTTCTCCCAGGGGAAAATGCCATGATGGCATGCTCAAAATCTCCAAAAACAAATCATGATCCGCTCAGTTCAGGGATGTGGTCAGCGTGGCAGTTGCAAGATAGAAAACCAAGGTGAAGACACCGAACTGCACAATAAAATAAGGGTCATTCTGCACCGCACCCCCAACGTCCAAGATCTCACCATTCATAGGTCAAGACCTAGACTCCAAAGAGCAAGGGGACAACCACAGAGGGAAGGTTTTTAGGGCCCGCATCCATGTTCGTGCTCCCTTCCCCTGCGTTCCCTTCCCTCCTTTCATACTAGTTCACGTGAGTTTATTTTTAGTTATTATGTTATTTGAAAATTTGTTTTTTCTTCTTTCCTTTAGTTAAATCTAGTTTTAATCTGTGTTAGGTGTTAGATATATAAAAAATTCATTCTTTTTATATTTGTATTCTTTCCTTGCAACATTTTATATCTATCTGGGATGCTTTGGTTCAACTCTTTCTCTTTTGCATTATATTACCTTTCTATTTATGTCTACACTTTGGGATCTTCATTCTTCTTTATATATGTGAATTATAAATTTCCATTAATTCTCTCTCTCTCTCTCTCTCTCTCCTCTCTCTCTCTCTCTCTCTCTCTCTCTCTCTCTCTCTCTCTCTCTCTCTCTCTCTCTCTCTCTCTCTCTCTCTCTCTCTCTCTCTCTCTCTCTCTCTCTCTCTCTCTCTCTCTCTCTCTCTCTCTCTCTCCATATTATTACCAAGTGGAATTAGTTGTTAAAAGCTCTTTTTTACCTTGCATTCCATATTTTAGCATTTTTTATTTATTAATGTTTTCTTTAACATATTCAACACAAAACCCCTTTTCTTTCACATTGGATTTTATTATTTAATTTTGGGTTATTTTATATTCTTACATAGTTATTTTATAGATTTTTAAAAACCATATAGCTTCTTAAAGTCTAAAAAGGAGAAATATTTTGCATTTTTTAATCAAACACAATCAATAACTAAGAGATTTTCCTAACATTTTAATTTCCAATTGTAATCACATATATAGGTCAATTTGATAGGATTATATTCTATAAAAAAGGGTATTATTAATATTAAAATCAAATCAAATAAAAATTTAATGACAATATGT
>JARHVA010011004.1:0-40000 GCA_037957365.1 Torreya grandis
GGTCTCTTGTCTATTACTCCTATCTTTGCACATTCATCCATGACCTTAGAAAGTAGCATTGATGTGAGAAGATGAAAATTGAAGAAGTGTATGTTTTAGTTTATTTCTTTGTCTCAAGTGTAGAATTCAATTGGTTGGAAGTCATAATTTTTTTTATATCACATCCTTAGTTTATATTTTATTTCAATTTTCTCTCTCCCTTTTCACCTCCCAGAGTTAGTAGTAGGTTTAATTCTAAGTGGTACATCAAGCAAACTAGCCCTATCTAGAGACTCACCTCATTCTTTAGGATATCCACAAGCCTATAGGTGATTAAATTTTACCAATTGGATGAGGAGATATTTAAATCTCCTCAAAGGTTGTATATCCAAGTGAAAATAGTTTTTGGAACACCTGGTGGGACTCTCGTTTCAAGAGATTTAGAGATTTTTGGTGTTGTGTGTCAACAATCAGCATTTAGAGGCACCTTTTCAAGCATCAATGATGACTTCAAAGATACATCAGTTGGTCAAGAAGCCTAGGTATTCCATTTGAATATTTTTGATAACCTTTTCTTATGTTCTTACCCAATGAAGTTTCATGGCTAATATTAGATTTGAGTTTTCTTCTCTACAAGTTGGTGAAACATATCCATCTTGTCCCACTCCATATCAATATGAAAAAGTTCTTATTCAATCTCATTATGATCATTATTAGTCCCAATATGACCATATTTATCTTTATCATGAGTTTTATCAGTCTTATAATCAACCTTCTCAATGTTTTACCCCTCCTAGTCAACCTAGTACTTTCTCTAATCAGCCCATTTTCACCTTCAAGAAAGCACTTTTGGGATATGAGAGATACATGTTGGATCTTAACACACAAATATGATGTGGTATAAAAATTCTTAATAATTTCATTCAAAATGTAAGAGATTCATTGGAGTTGGTCAAGAGAGAATGGGTACCTATTGAGAAAGACAATTAGTAAAGTCTCACAAGTGAGATGTTTGATGTGAGTGGTTTAGTCTCTTCCCTAAAGGATAGGATATAATTTAATTAAAGGAAACCTCACCATACCTATCAACCTTAATATCCATTTACCAAATTTGTATACCAACCATACATGACCCCTCATCATGAGCCAAATCAATCCCATCAAAGTCATCATTTTCCAAATCAGTTGGAGGAGAGAGTTGAAAGAAGAAATCTTATGTTTGAGGCAAATATTGATAGGAAAATTGATTTGGAAAATATGAATTTTAAATAGTCCATGTTGGCATAAAAATAATTAGATTTTAAACCTTCATTTCCCTCTCACATTGCATCCCCACCACCTCAAAAGGAGACTCATTATTCCAATGTCTTAAGTTTGAGTAAGATAGTGGATTCATGGGGAAAGGAGGAGAATAGTTTTTATGAAGATGGTGAAATTGAGAATACATCTAATCCTAACATCCTAATTTAGAGCAAGATATAGAGTCATGGGGTAAGAAAGAATATATAAGCATTATCCATGGGTGTGAAGTGGAAAATGGAGTTGATACTTTACAAGCATCTCCCACCCTTCCTCAAGAATCTTCTTGTGTTCCATGGAATCCCTCGTGCACTCCTTATCCTCATGATGATTATTTTGAGATTCAAATGATACGTTTCCAAGATAGCTTATCCAAGAAAATATAGAAGATAGAGACAAAAATGAAGCTACTAATTCAAGGTGTGATGGAAGGTTTAGACCAAAGAGAATATCTTATACATAAACACATCCCATCTCCCTTCCCTTAAGATATTCTTAAAGATCCTTCTACCTTGAATTATCAATATGATTTGGAGTTATATGTTCCACCTCCACAAACTATTTCATCTTTTCCTTACCCCATCACCCTTTTCCATGATGGAGATATGGTATGGGAACCAAAGGAGGATCAACTAGTTGATAAAGAAAGAAAACTCTTTCTTGAAGAAAACCTACCAACTTAGTAGCCTCATTGGGATAGATCACATGATTTCAAGATGCTTAGTCTTAGCATCACTATAAAGGATGTTGAAAAATATTACAACCCTTGACAAAAGAGATCAGATAATGATAGTTGAATTTCATTTTGAAATCCTTCAAGAGGTCTTAAGTGATGAAGAGAACGAGAACACTTTTAAGCCATCCCTCAAGAAATGGAAGTCTTGGGAGAGTCTCATGAGACCAATATAGAGGAAATATTCCTTGAATATGATCTAATAAAATATGAAGAATAGGTTATTTATGATGTGGAGATTTAATATTGGGTTGATGAGGAAGGATGTCTTCCCTTTTCCAAAGAGGAAAAAATGATCATAAACTCTTTCATCACTTTGTAAGATATTATGGATGAACATGGACAAGTTATTAATCACTATTTATATTACTTATTTGAAGTCATTGGGATGGGTTATACCCCTATTAAAAGAGGCTATGATTTGATCAAAGATGAAGAAGACAACATTAATACATAGGTAAGTATCCAAAGGAAAAGCATTCTTTCAATTCTATTCTTTCAAGAAGCATATGCATTAGATGATGACATGTTTGAAGTCATAAAGATGGTATATCATCCTCTCAATCAGTTGGGAGAAACACATCATCTCTTTACGGATGTAACAAGCTCTTATTGGCATCAATCTTATAAGAAACAAGAACTCAATCCTCTTGAATCCATGCCTACTAAGGAGATACAATTTGACTATAAAATATAGAGTGGGAATCAACCTAAAGTGTGTGAACATGTTTAAGGGGAATATATCAACATTGGAGACCTATTTAAGGGTGGCATACTTGATATAATATCAATTGAAGTGCCAAGGAAGAGGTTTGATACACAAAGTATTTGATCTAAGGAGAAGCATGCTTGGTAGTATGTTTCATCTCACCCATAAAGATGATTCAATAAGGTTTCCTTTTGATCTAGGAAAGGAGGTATGTTTAGTTTCTATTTGTGCATAATAAGTTGTTTTCCAATTCCCTTAAGTGCTTGGATCACATATGTGTGTGTGTGTGTGTGTTTGATTTCCCTATTGTGTGTGTTCTTTGCTTCATGAGGTTAAGGTAGTCATTAGTGTTTTGTCATGATTAAAGGTTTGTGGTCAATGGTCAAAGGTTTTGTTGTTCACCTCAGTCCTTAGATGACTCCTAAGCCTAATGGACTAATAAGGTTATTGGTCTAATTATTATAACATGCATACTGCCCCTATGAGTCACCAATTTGTTGACCAAATTTGACTTTTAGGTCAAATTCAGACACCCCTAGTAAAAAAATTGATTTTTAGGCATATAAGTAATTATTTTGATGAGATGTTCTATAGGTCACTTGATGTCAATTAATTTCACACTACCTTTAGTCAATTAGTTTCTAGGTCCATTTATCATTTTGGGTTATTAAAGGGTCAAAAATAGTGCATTTAATGCTTTGTATGGGTTTCTTGGGAAATGTGAAATTGTAAAAATGTGATTTAATGTACCATATGTCCTTAAAAGTCTTATAAAATTGGCATAACTAAAAATATTTTAGGCTGTTTAGAAAAAAGGTAGTTTTCTTGGCAAAAAAGGAGAAAGTGGCACTTGTATAGCTTCCTTGGGAAGTGTGACATTTGGAAAAGTTTTAAATGTGACTCTTAACTTTCCCTTCACTAATATCCACATTTTTTTTTATTTGGAGATGTATTTTCTTGCTTAAAACCATTCATCTCTCTTTTAACCCTTCTTGGCTTAGAGAAGTGACTTGTAAGATTGTACTTGGTATGGACAAATCATGGAGTTTTAGGAAATAAAATATTAAGGGAATATTCTAAACTCATAGATATTCATTTAAATATGAGGAATTTGAGGAATGGTGATCCAAATTATATGAACCATTGCTAATAAGTCAGGATTCTAAAACTACCTATCAATCTTTGTACTCATTAGGTTTTGGTTTTATTTAGATAATTTCATACAAACCACTTGTTGATATTGTCTATAGATGATGTATGATATGTCATATAATGTATTACATGCTTGGTTTCACATTTATAGTTATTTTTTTGGGACAATAACCTCAATATTATAGACTGGTATATTCTGTGTTAATTGGTAGTTTTCCATTGCTTTCCAATTTTCATGTCATGCAAGTGTCTTCCAAGGGTTGTGATAGGTCATTCATTATGTTTACAATATTTTAAATGATCCTAAAGATTAATTATTAAAGAAATATCCATAAAGGTGTAGTGTTTGAATGCCATACATCTAGTTTACCCTATGCCTGTCATATATAGTCAGCTAGCTACTATGAAAGAAAGGGGTCTAAAATTTGGAATGGAATATAAGTGATGGTTTCAGCCCTTGTAAAAAATTTATGTGTCATTGGAACACCATTAATGATTATTTTATAGTTATCAAAGTACATGTTTTGAGTGTATTGACTATCTTATGCTTTCTCCCCATATGTAATTCAAAGTACTCATCTAGAGGTGGTGTTCCCATGGGAGTAATCATGTTGATAAGGAGTTTTTAAGCTTAATTAAGGTTATATTACTTACATAAAATCAACTTATAATAATTAAGGAACTCAAAACTTTTTTATACCTCATAATATACATATTCTACGAATCCTTTCTCTCCACTACCTATATAGGAAATGTGCATCTTCAAGTGGCCTGAGCAAAGTGTCTAGTAGTCATATGTAAGTTTGAAACATATGATAAACCTTTTTAATTTTCTTTATGTAGTAAATTAACATTTAAGTATTGTTTGGAAGGGATATATTGGTATATGAAATTGAAAACATGCTCACATGTTCAAATGATTGTAATCAGGCCCACAGTCCCTAAAAACACTAAACAGAGGTCACAATGTCTTCATATAACATGGCTTGATTGATCTCTACTACCTATAATTGACTTATTTTGATACCCTATAGCATGGAGAGGACTACATCCAAGTATGAGATCAAGAATAATGATGGAAGGTGGGAATTTTAAGGTCTAAAGATGCTCTTAAAACACTATTTTCAAGTAGTATATTCTATAGAAAAGAGATCAAAATGGACTATTAGCACCACAAGTTGAAAATATAACATTTTAAATAGGTGGATATGGTTTCAAATGATATAATAAACATTTTTTACCAATAAAAAAACCAAAAGAGATGAATAGAATTTTTCCCTAGCTCCCATCCACATTCCTAATCCGTACACAAGCTTGAAATGGCACCTACAGGCAGGTCAATAGTCATATTTCTTAGTCAACTAAAAAATACATAACCGTGGTTGTTTGATGTTTGGTTAAAGATATCCAAGGGGATTAAAAACATTGGAAAATATTTTGTGGTCTCAAGTATCAAATATGAGTCTTTAATACCCTGATTAGGTGTCCCTATATAGCCCCATAACCACCTATAACTGGGAAGAAAGTTGGTGTCTCAGTCAAAGTGTTTGATGGTTTTATAACCCATAAAATGTCAGTAAAAGTATGGAAATTCTAATTGAAATTTTAAAAAAATTTAATAAAATTCCCTACACACCATGTTTAAGTCCTAATTCTAAAAGACACCTATAACCAAGTGTATACTGGTTACAGGCATCAAGCATGAGAAAGTTTATCAAGGTGATTGAATGGCATGAATATGAATGCTAAAGTATAGATATGGATTGGTGTAATAATTAAATATTTTTAGGAGACCTTAAACATTAAACTTAGTTTTTTAGGCATGCTTTTACACCTATAGGGGTTCATCTTGTTTTAACACAGTTGATTGTGTTGAATGAGAGAGGCAGTGAGCTAAGAAGTAGTAGTTATTGGTGTGTTTGTAGCTAATAATAAGGGAAAATGGATATAATAATATATTAAGATCATATAAAATAATTAATGGAGTTTTGAACATGGTTTTAAAGTTCCAAGATTCTCATAATAACCTATACGTAGGATGTCAGAACAAGCCAACACAATCAAGGGTTAGAAGATAGTCTTAAGGATCTAAGTGTTTAAGGAAGAAGAATGGAAATATGAAGATATTAACAAGATAAAGTAACCTTAAAAATTATTAATTTATCATAATATACTTATATAATATATATATATATATATATATATATATATATATATAAGGTTCTAACAAACTAAACATAGTCTTCTTCCAAACATCCCTGCACAATGTCTTCATCAAGTCTATTTTAGGTTTTGAAGGAATAGTAGGGTAAAATAACCATAATTGGGGATAAATTTTTTAATTTAAAATAAATAAAACTGTTATAAAACCCTCCCATACTTTATTTTTATGATAAAATAGGGGAATCACCCCATATTTTATCTCAGATAGGGGGCACTTTCCCCTTTGCACAAAACCTGCGACTTTGGAAAATGGAAATAAAACGTGGACCAGAGGTTAAGGATTTCCTTAAAGGAGGATTATAAATCTTTATAAAACTTGATTAATCATAAAAAATATATCATAAAGTAACTAAACCCAACAAGTTAGCTCAAACTGCAAGGTTTACAGATAAACCTATTAGGCAAGGAATAAGCCTAATGCCCAAACAAGGAGTCATCGTCATTTATATCATACAGTGAGATTTTTAACTCATTTTAACAAGATTTTTGTGTTTATAAAATTTTTTTATAACTATTTTAGGCTATGGGAAACATGAAAAGGCCATTTTGATTTTAAGATGCAATCAGGCCTAAAACTAAGGTTTAAGGCCTAAAAACCAAATGAGATACCAATGCCATTTATATCTCTAGATTAACATTATAATGAAATTATAGGATACAATTAGGGTCATATAATGTGTTTTATATCTTTTTAAACACAATATAACCAAAAATTAAGTCTAGAGCATCAAATGTTACAATCAGGAACACTAAGAAAGCCTAGGCGTAGTGCCCAAATGGGGGTATATTACACTTTTCACATGAGTTAAGTATTTAAACCTATTATATAATTATTTTGGGGTAATATATGAGGTTTTAAATCTTATATTATGAAAATAAATTATAAATAATCCATTTTTAGACCTAAAATCAACTCATGCATGCAGGAATGAAGGAAAAGAACTCAAATAGGTGACTTTGAAAGCTCATATATTATTGGAGGTTTTGCATGGGATTACAAGGAATTTGGGGAATTTAATAGGGTTTCTTAAGATAATATTTTAATAATTTTTTGTCAAGTTTGATGCCATATATTTATGATCCAACCTTAAGACCAAAAACTTGCCTAAAATAGTATTAAACCCTCAACTAAGATAAATTAAAGAAATAGAGTCATATATATAATATAATGAGATATTTTGATAATAAAAATGATTTTATGTTTAATAATACTCTCTCAGGATCCCTCACATACTACATATTTGTATGGGCTTGTACGGATGGGGGTATAAATAGGCATTTTCTCACTATTTTGTGTGTTTTTAGGTTGTAGGAAGTTTCAAGAGATGAAAAAACATGAAAGGAAATATAAAAAATTAATTTAACTCCCCATGTAATTTTAATGCCTTTAAAATTCTCATAAGTGTCTCAAATATGTCCTTTAACTCAACCATTCAAAACTAGCCTAATACACAAGATAGTGAGAGGGGTGAAAAACCTCACTTAAACTAATTTTAAAGCTTTCCTAATTCTTCCAAATCCATGGAGGGTATTTAAACATGTAACCCACTACATTTTATGTATTTTAATTTAAAACTAAATTTATTTAAGATGAAAAGTGTGTAAGGTGCATAACAAAATATTTTTTTGGACAGTAGAAGATGATGACTCACTTTTAAAGGTTTATAGAGGACTAGGCATGCAACCAATGCATATAGAGGAATTTTTTAGGGCCTCCCCTTTGATTAAAATCATTTTTACTTCCAATAATTATTTATAATACATTAAAACAACTCTAATCATGAAGGTAGTCTTCTAAGCCAATTGAGGAGTTTCTTGCCACTTGTCTTCAAGTTTGTGATTTGGATTGACACTTATTTCTCTTGACCTTACATGTTTTGAAAAATATCCTCTTCTCATGGATGGGTAACTGATATTATAAAATTTTAAAGTGTCCTTGTGACCCTTGGACTTCTCTCTCTCTCTTAAACTCTATAACAGTTAGCCATTTTGGCCATTGTATTCTATGTTCCACTTGAGTATGGTGAAGCCCTGCTCATTTGTATACATTTTGATCAATAAAATGACTAGGTGTTATATATTAATGACTAATCGTAAGTTTTTTTCACTTGATTTTGGAACATATTTTATTTAATACTATGGATTCCTAACATGTGGTCTCATTCTATCACCTTTTTTTTATTTGGAAAACTTCTTCTTGCTAGGCATGTAAAGTGTTTTAGGAGATATAAAATGTTGAGTGAGTTATTAATGTCATTAGTTCCATTAAAGGCCTCTTTTCTAGTCCTCCTATATTTTCACATTCATCCATGACCTCACAATTTAGAATTGATGTGAGAAGATGAAGATTGAATAACTGTATGTTTTAGTTTGTTTCTTGGTCTCAAGTGTAGAATGCAATTGGTTATAATTCATCAAATTAATTTGGTGTATCACCTCTTCAATTTATATTTTATTTTATTTATCTCTCTCCCTTTTCACCCCCCAAATTTATTAATATGTTAAATTCTAAGTGGTACATCAAGATATATAGCCCTATCTAGAGACTCACTTCATTCTTTAAGATACCCACAAGCCTAGAGGTGATTAGATTATGACACTTGGATGAGGAGAGATTTGCATCTCCTCAAATGGTGAATATGAAAGTGAAAACACTAGATTTAATAAAAATAATATGGATGGCAATAAATAAATATTCAAATATCCTCCTAATATTAACCCATTATTATCAAATTTAAGTGAACCTACTACTGCTCCAAAGGTTCCAAGTGCTCCCAAGAATCTGCATCAAGGGAATGAATTTGTACCCAAAAACTCACAAGTTTAAATTATAGTTGTGGATACAAAATAATTATCAAAATTTTGTGTTTCACCAATAAATATTTTTTAACAAATGAAAAAATACAATGTGGTATGTGTTTTTCATGCCTGGTTAGGTGGATATCCTTCAAGAAATTTTTTCAAAGATCAATTTTTCAAACAAGCCATCGAGTAAGGAAAACATGGTTCTCACCAATGTAACCAAAGGACCTAATGAAAGGAAATAAAATAAGGTGGTCAAACCTCCTTCCTTATACATTTAATTAATCATTGGTGACTCTTTGGTACATATTTGTATGGTAGACAGTGGAACAAGTACTTCAGTGATGCCAAAGTCAATAGTTGATTAGATTGGTTAGATGTATGAACCCCAATCTATGGGAGTTTTTAATCATGATTTATCTTCCACAAAAATACTTGGAATAATCAAAGGTATAAACTTGACCTTACATGTCTGTCAAAGTATTTCAATGGCTTAGGATGTGTTGATTCGAAATGTGCCTCCTCATTTTAATCTATGCTTATCTAGAGACTTCATAGAAAATAGTGGGGGTTATCTAGTGGTGTATTGGTCATACATGGATTTTAGGATAAGTTATGGGACCAAAATTCCAATTAAAGTTTAGCCTATTATATAATTTCACATAGATACTTATGGGCTATATATCCCAAACATTAACTATACTATTCTTGATGAAGATGAAAACTTGGTTGGTCAAAATATAGATAGTCATCCTAAAGGAATACCTTATATGTTCTTGGATGATTTATGTAATTAAAATCATATAATTGACCATTTTTAAGGTGTTGAAGAAATAGACATGGGTGTCTACTTCTTGCATGAGAATAATGAATTCTTGTCATCCCTTACTAGGCCACATGAAGATAATAATGGTTTGTGGAAATTATTATTTGATGGCTCAAGGAGAAAACATAGATTATGTGTAGGTGAAATGATAGTATATCCATCTAATGATAATTAATTATCTTCTTAAAAGTTCTAGTTTAGTTGCTCTTGTAATGCAGGTGTGTATGAAGGCCTTATCCATGGCCTTCAATGGGATAGTAAGAGGAGACTCAAGTAGTTATAACTATATATGTAAACTGAGCTAGTAGTGCATCAAATAAAAGGCCAAAAAACCAAAAATAATCCCTTAATGAATACTAAAAACACTTATTATGGGAAATACTTAAGGACTTTGAGGCCTTCAACATCTAAATAGTACCAAGGAACCAAAATTAGAATGTTGATAGGTTGGTAGTTATGGGAGCTTAATTTGAAATCCTAAATGAGATAAAGAAGTCCAAAGTAAAACCACATGTTAAAGTGGTGGTAATACCATTAGTACTATATAATGAGGCTCATTGATAGGTCTTTGATAGTGATAAGTAGATTGCTTGTTTCTTGTAATAAAAAGCTAAATTTTCCTCAATTAACCAAGGTAAATTCCAACATCAGTATGAGGATCAATTTTTTTGGATGATGTCTAAAAAAATTCCTAAATGTTTGGTCACCCTTGAAGTTTTTTTCCATGACAGAGACTATATGAGGACAAATAAGGCAATAATGTCAACTGATAAGGAGAACTATCAAATAGTTTTTATCCTCAAGTATAGGCTCCTCAAACTTGGAAAAGTAAGCACTAATGCTGAAAAGCATGATTTCATTCAACTTTTCAAGGAATATTTAGACATATTTGCTTGGAAATATATTGATATGAGAGGATTTAATCATAAGCTAGCCCAACATACTCTATAATTAGAGGCTAATGCCAAGCTTGTTAGGCAAACGAAAGATCCTATCAATACCAAAATTGAAGAGCTAATGAAGACAGAATTGACTAAATTGATTGAATCTAATATCATATTTACCATCAATCACTCCTCATGGGTATCCAAATTGGTACCTATGAGGAATAATAATGGTGAAATCTAAATGTGTGTTGACTTCAGGGACCTAAGCAGGGTCTCTTTGAAATATCATTACCCTTTACCATCCATGGAGCAACTCCTTCAAATAGTTGATGGTTTAGAATGCTTCTCTCTTTTGGATGGGTATTTGAGATACACCCAAGTGATGGTAAGAGAATATGACCAATATAATACTAACCTCACCATAAAGTGGGGCACATATGCTTATCATAAGATGTCTTTTGGCCTATGAAATGTTAGGGCCACTTTTCAAAGAGCCATAATCATAGATTTCCAAGGCTTGTTAAATTATATGGTGTTGGTCTACTTGGATGATATAATAATTTTCTCTAAGAAGGATAGTGAACATTTAGATCACCTAAGGTTGATCTTTCAAAGATGCAGAGAATATGGGATCTCATTGAATCCCAAATACTGTGTTTTTTCCATCCATGAGGCCAAACTCTTAGGATATATTATCTCAAAATAGGGATTAGCTATTGATCTTGATAGAATAAGTTACATCTTGGCATTATCCTTACCTAAGAACAATAAAGGAGTCCATAGTTTCATTGAGAAAATAAACTTCATTAGATGGTTTATACCTAGTTTTGAAAACTTGGTCAAACCTATCACTTCCATGTTGCAAAAGAACCAAGTGTTCACTTGGTCAAATGAAGGTAAAGAAACATTTGAGGTTATTAATAAATCCATTACCCAAGCAGACACACTCATGAATACTAATTTCTCAATGGATTTCATATTGTATACCTTTACCAATGATGACAATATATCAGTTATGCTGATGCAAAAGAATGGTGAAGGACTTGACTAGCCAATTTATTTTCTTAGTCAAGGGCTTGAAGTATATGAGCTAAGGTATAATTTTGTATAAAATTAAGTCCTTTTAGTGTTAAAAATATTGAAAAAGTTTAGAACAATGCTCTCTAATAGAAAAATATATCTTATGGTGTCTCATCTTGGAGTGAGGGATTTCCTTCTTGATAAAGACATGAACAAAAAAAGGGTTGGTATGATTACAAAGGTCATGTAGTATGACATGGAGACTAAGGTCACTAAACTAGTAAGGGGAAAAGGCTTATGTGATGATATTGTAGATGACCTTCATAAGGATAAAGAGGTTATCTTGGTGACACAAGATGACTCACAAATAGATGTACCTCTATCTCACACTAGTTAGCTCCAGGATATGACACATTTATTGATAATAGGTGAGTGCCCACAAGGTATGGATAGGGTAAAGAGAAGTTATTTTAAACTTTATTTCATACTTTATGCACTGATTAATGGGGTTTTATTCAAAAAAGACCTCAGTGGGGTACTTCTAGGGTGCATTGATGGTGACCAAGTGATTAGGCTTTTGGAACAATTCCATGATGGGCTTGTAGGAGGCCATTTTGATCCAAGGAATACAACATCAAAAGTGATGAGATATAGTTATCAGTGGTCCATTATCTTCAAGGATGCATACACATGGGTAAGAAAGTGTAAAACATGTGCTTTATTTGTAGGCAAGTAAAGATTGGAAACCCTTCTTCTCAACCCAATTCAAGTAGAAAAACTCTTCATCCAGTAGGGTTTAGAACTCATAAGAATGATTAATTAACCATCTATTTGAAGACATAAATTGGTACTTATACTAAATACTTTAGCAAGTAGGTAGAAGTAATTCCTCTGAAAGAAGCTAATGAAATAATAGTTTTAGACTTCTATGATAGCACAGTGATGAGGTTTGGTGTACCAACAATAATAATTTAAGATACTACCTTAGAATTTGTTGGCATGAAGACAAGTGAATTGGCACTTTAGTTGTGTATCTACCTTAGTACATCCTCAAACTACTACCCCCAAGGCAATGGACTTGTAGAGTCAACAAATAAAAACTTGATAAGGATAATCAAGAGGACTATGGAAGAGAATCAAAGAGTGTGGCAAACAAAACTAAATACAACCCTATGGGCTAAAAGAGTGACTCCCAATTTTTTGATTAGCAACTCACCATTCATCCTTGTATATGGGAGGGAGGGCAAACTACCCATCTCTCTTTAGTTACCTACCTTGGAGTTAGCCCATTAGCTTGAGTTGATGGAGAGTGAACCTATGAGCTTCAGGATGGAAGAGATCATGGATCTTGAAGAAATAAGGGACCTTGAAATGAAAACATTAGAGTCACACCAAGATCAAGTCAAGAAAACCTTTGACAAGAGATCCATAGAAAAGGACTTCAAATAAGGGGATATAGTCCTCAAGTGGGATTCAAATAAGGATAAGCCAAGAAATCATACAAAGTTTGATAGCTTTTGAAGTGGCCCTTACTTGATCCACAAATGAAAACAACATAATTATTTTCAACTTGTTTAATTAGATGGAAAGATATTACCTATCCCAGTCAATGGGTTTCATTTAAAGCCTTGATATTAAAAGAGTTTACACCCATTATATATTGTACATAATAGAGTACATTTTGTTTTTTTCATCCAAGTGCCTTTTGCACATCTTTTTAGTTATGTGTTCCCTTCTGTAAGTTCCTTTGTAATAGTGTTTGTTTTGTTCTTATTTCCATTATTACTTAAAGATGATGTTTTAGAAAGGGATACCCTTGTATCAGTTTCATATCAGCTAGGAAAGAAAGACTTATGACCCCATATGCCTAATGGATCACACAAGGTAACTAAGCTATTACATAATAAACATGAAATCCAAGGATGTCACAATAAATGTTGGCCAAATTTTGCCATAAATATGATATAATTTCCTAGATTCAATCACTTCATGGTTGAAAGAACTTGTTTGAAGAGATAAATATGACTAGCAGAAGCCTAGAGGAATCAAACTATCATAACATATTATACAAGAATGAACATTTTAGTTTGGTTGTGAAATTAATAAATGTACTTGGGAAATCAACCAATGTTTGAGGAGTACATGAAAATGATGTTTTTTGTGCAATGAATATCCCCTATAAGTTTGGTGTCTTGATTATTTTTCTATCTCAAGATGTAAGACTTCAAAAATGATCTAGCACTGTGGGACATGCTAGGAAACATCAAAATAAGGCCACAAGAAATAGTTGTTTAGATTCAAAAATATTTTAAAAGTTTCAAGTTGAACACAAGGATATTTAGTGTTTAATTTTTCTTGACCAAATTAGTAATTCAATAGAACATGGGTAATATTAAAGTCCATAAGTCAATCTAGATCAATTGTGTGCATTCAATCCTACAATCAAAGATCAATAGTGAGCATGAGGTCAATAGGTCAAAGTATCTTGAGAATGAATGCAATGATTCCAAGTGTCTTGATCATATTTAAATCTTGATCAAATTGATGGACAATATTCAATCATGAAAAATGAAGATCAATGACAAGTATTTGATCAGGAAGATTAAAGATCTAAAGTGTGTATTCAACATGTGGATGGATATTGATGGTATGGATCAAGGTCAAAAAGTCAATGAGCCTAGATTTCACATGAGTCCAACACATGGCATAATCACATTAATTTGATGGAGACTAACAATAGGGTCCATATAAGGCATAAGGAGCTACCAAGTATTACAATCCTATAAATGGAGATCTAATAGCATGCGTAAAGCCAAGTGTCATAATATTATGTACAGATCAAAGATAAATAACCAACATTGAATTCAAGGTTATGGTACTCCAAAGGGGATTGATGTATAAAATTTAATATAATATCCATGGGCCATGAGATGGGATGATGGTTATATTTTAGTAAATAGTGTGTTAGGGAGATACCACATGGGTGGACACGTTAGATAAAAAACTTTTTGGACCCATGGGTTAGCAAAAAAAAAAAACTTTAAACATGTTATTTCCATTAAAAATCATTTAAAATCCCTAGTTTGAAGATTTAGAGCCTACAAGCCATGTTTTATAAGGTTGTAGTGTTATTTCATAACTATATTCATTGTTATTTAAAAGGGATCCACATGTACAATGAGTTCTTGGCTTCCATAATACTTTGGCCTATAGAACCATGGTTTCCTATTATTTCAAATCAGATGGATATGTCAAGGGGTGAGGTGTCCATGGAAAACTAGTAAGGTAATTGGTTTTCCATTCCATGAAGACTTATAGTAAGTTCCAAAAAAGCACTATATAGTTAATAAGATATTAGTGGCATATGATAAGAAGACGATCATAGAATTGATATCAAGATCATTTTTCAAAAGCAAGTTAGGCCTAGTTTTGATCATACTCTCATGAGTGATTGGTCACCTATAATAGGCTTAAAGGAATTCATAATTAGTAAAAATTAGGGTGGTCACAAGACTTGTCAAAGTGTTTTAAGAACCTAAAAATGTCCAAGTTTATGAAGATTATAACCTAAACCTAAATCATGGTTATTTAAAAAGGATTTAGGGATGATAACCTCAATCAGAGTAATAAGGGATTCATGACAAAATAGGTATAATGCAATCATGTAATATTTAGAGATCAAGTGTCACCATTAGAGTTCTTAACCCAATCAATGGGAGTTTTTTGAATGGCTGCATGAGGTGACTAGAACACAAAGGGACAAAGGTGATGGAATTGGTAGAATGATTAAATATGTCTCTATCTCAACACCTGACATGCACTCTCCACCCTAACACAAAGATGCTCCTATGTGCTATAAATTATAGCTTGATTATATTGAAAAAATACTCTCATTTTTATAAAGTGAAACCCTATTAAAAATTTGTATAAAATACCTATTGTATAAATAAAGATAATTTTTACCTATCTCTTACCTTTGAGTTGTGTTAGAAAGCTTTTGCATGATGGCCTTGTGAATAAGTGTTCTTCCATGTCCATTGTCCTTCTTTCTTGTCTATTTCTAGGAGTTTTCATGTTAGTTTTAGGTCTAAAATTGAGTTCTTTACACCATTAATATAGGCTTGTTATGACTATTAGAATTCTTATTTACTTCATACAATGTTTGGTGAGTCTAGTTTATGAAATACTTATGCAAATTAGCTAGATTGTGAGATTTAGTGAGATGAAATTATCTTATGCTACATTAGTGTTTATTTCATGCTTATGTGAGTGTCAATAAAATTTAGTGTATCACCCATTTAGATCTATTAGTTACCCTATAACCACTCTTTATCCCTTTTTCAAGAATAAACATTACTTTAGGTGATCTACCAAGAGGAATTAAACCTTATCTGGAGGTTCAACCTTGCCATAATATACCCATAGCCTGAGGTTGTTCTCATTGTGTATTTTAGTTGGAGAGAGATTGAATAACCCTATCGAAGGGTGAAAACTAAGGTTACAACAACAAATACACATAAATTAAAACTAATTCATGTAATATTTAGATTATATGGTTAAAAATATTCCCCTAAGACCATTATAACCAACTCTTACACTCTTTCATGTACTGATCATTTGAAAATTTCCTTCATTGCCTTGTATCTAGCTAGTTAGAGGAGTAGAAGAAACCTATGAAAAAATATGTACCTTTGAGATGATGAAAAGCATGTTTTTGGATTGATTAATGTTTTTAGATGTTTTAGACAACCTCTTGGGTCTTCAATAAAATATCATATTATTATTGAAAACATGCACATAAGTAACCTTGACCAATGGTGGTTAAATTTGTTAACATTCTTGGTGACTTTGTTGGGATGTTTTACTATGAAAAACTCAATACTATTAGCCTTAACCATTTGGATATGAATGGATGAAAATATAACCAAATAAGAAACTTAAAATTCCTTTAATAAATTAAAACACTTGTGCATAAAAACTTAGGGAATTGAAAACTAGAACAACTACCAACTAAAAAATGTGCATGATAATACTTAGAGGAAAATGAAAACTAAAACTACTAATTTAAAATTTACATAACAACATGGTAGAGGTAAAATCACTAAGAGAGGGGGGGGGTGAATCAATGATCCAAAATAATCCAACTTTAATTATGATCTTTGAAAACACTTAATGAGTTACCATAAGTATTCATGAAGCATACACAACATTCACATTAATGAACACAAAAAACACTGCAAGATTTATCACATTAAACATGACATACATGAGAAAACCTCTTAGGGGAGAAAACACACTAGAACCTAAAATTGTAATACTATCCTATAATAAAAATATCCAATGTAGACCATCTACAAATGATTAAGGAACTATAATCCCTATTTGGTGATACTATATTCCTACAAGGTGTTGCCACACCTGTCTAGATGAGTTACAACAACAATCAAAACTTTTAGCAAGTTAAACCTTTCAATGAGGATATAACCACCTTATATGTTGAGCTACCATGATAACATATATGAACACATCCACCTATGAACTAATGTCAACAATACATGATGATGGACCTCTACTTATTACACTTCACCTTTGCTCACACTCAAAGAGTAAGTGCACTATTCTACTAATAGAATAATGACCAATAGGCCATATAAATAGTCCTAATGTATTATACTATTAAAATAATCCTCAAGGCACTCTACACCTCATTAAATCCCCAATACACACATAATCTTCTCTCTAATCACTCCTTAGTCTCTCATGCAAAGTCTAGAAATCTCCATCTATGATTTCACTATTTATAGATCAATCTTGATAAACACTACCTTGGTCAGCCATTAGACATGACTTATCCCTTAATACATATCTCACATGAATACACAGCTCAATACACTCTTCATATGTCAGTGATAGCATCTATGGGTCACTCTTAAGTAACTACACATTTTAATAAGGCCCTTATAGGTCTCATAGAGACCTATTCACCCATTTAGCTCACCCTCAATCAAAAAATTAACACAAGACTAATTTTAAATACATGGATCCACTCCTTATGTCCCCTTAAACATCTTGAAATGATCATAGTCATCTTATCTCACCTCTACATATGTTAAAACAACTCAAACATAGACCTTATACATAGGAACACCATTACCTAACATACAATTAAATTTTTAAGCATTGTTCATACTTCAGATAGTTTGAACACACCTCTAAAATCCACATAGAGTAACCTCATGGAGTTTAAAACACTCCCAAATAAATAGGATGTCAAGATACATCAAAACAACATCAATACAAGATCAAATATCCTTCTTGGGTCACTTGTAGAACATATATGAAAACATAGTCAACTTTGGATCACCATATATATATTTTTTACATACTTCTTGATATTTAAATCCATATTTTTATAATGTCCTTAGAGTCCTCTACTACTTTACTTTTTACTACATGAGAAAATTCATCTTGGATCAAAAGTTATATCCAAAAAACTAGACACTAATTTTTCTTTTACAAATTAAAATATTCAAATACAAAAAATCACAGTTAACCTTTGAACACAATGCTCAAATATTTTGTCCTCTTAGCTTAGATAAAATATGTAACATCAATCTCTTCTAATATTTAATGCATACGTGCCAATGCTTAGACATTAAACCTCACATTGACCTCATCTCATTTAATATTAGAATGTTGACTTAACATGCTCTATTGATCTCTAGAGATCAACTAGGTGTTTAATAATCAATGCTCATTATTTGATCAATCTATATGAATTCCTACTCACTATTGATTCCTTATCTTATATCTTTACTCAATCATTAAACATCATGCACCTATCCTCATCTCACTGCTTCCTAAATTCTTTGAGAAATGCACACCATTAATCTTGATCAAGCTTTAACACTTTCAAAAATGACCAAGTATGAGGACCCTTTCAATATGCCTGAGTAGCCATTTTTTATCCTTAATAACTTCTTCTATGCTTTGATGCATGATCTCAAATTTCGACTAGATAATCTCCTCACATAGGAAAATCTAACCATGTGACACACTTCTCCTAGAACCCTCATTCATGAAAGATATAAAACCATTAAACTAACTTCTAAAAACCCTTCTATCATAGAGCCAACTAGGTTAAAACTTGCTTGAGATGCCAAATTTGAGCATGCTTAATTGCTGCCATACTTTAGTGAATGATCTTAAATTTAGTGAAAATATACTAAGATCAAAATTTAACAAACCCATATGACTAGTTTCACTTGATAAATTCACACGTGAAATATATGCCACCATCAAAATTCCCACTCAGCTCTTTCTTTCCTTATGAAAATTTGGCTAAGTATAGAAAAGTACAGTCACACTACCTGGGAGCCTAACTTTTCATATGTATATCTTTAGATATGCTATATCACATGATTTTATTTTTAGAATAAATAAACTAGGCCCAAAAATTAATAAACCCATATGATCACCTTCTCTTGAAACATCCGCACGTTCAAGATATTCCATCATCAAACTACTTACTTGGCTCTTTTTAGCCATATTGTAAATTTGGCTGAGTATGAGAAAATAATGAATTCTGACTAAGAAGCCAACTTTTCACCCTCATATATTTGACCAAATTTTGATTCATGACTTGAGATATAGTTCATAACAACTAGGGACTAATGTGATCACAACCATATGACCAACTCCCCTTGACTCATTCCCATGTGGTAATGGTGACATCATCAAACTCCCTACTCAGATTTTCTTCCACTAGACCCAAACTATCTAGATGAGATATATGGAATACTAGATGAATTCCACTTATGTAGATAAGATCTCAAATCATAGATAACTCCTAGGGACCTCTTACACATTCTCTAATCACCATAATCATCCTTGAATATTTCTGATCAACCTTTTGAGATCAACCTAGCATACTTCAAGCACACTAAGACAAACACATTGCACACATTGTCATTATTACATAATCTATCAAATCACTTTATACACTCACCAAGACACTTCCATGAAATCATCATGATAACTCTCCAAAAATATCCCCCTTTGTCATTGATGTCAACAACCATCATATATAGCAATATACAACTTAGCTTCTCTCTCTTCAAACACTCCCACAATAGGAACTTTCCATAATAAGAACTTTCTCCCCATTTGACACAATGATAATGTTAGCACCAAATAATCCTATGGACCTAAAAATACCATCAAATAAGAATGGACCATCTTATAAAATATGATACAAACTCCCCCTTACCTTGAGCCAACCTTTTCTTGTCTTGACAAGTTCCTTCTTGCTATATGCCAACACTTTCTTCAACCAAACATTTCAACTAATGAAAAAAAACACAAAAAACCAAAAAAATATGATGGAACACATTAAGACACATTTGACAAGGACTCCTAATATTTTTGAGCCATTTTACCATTTGATCATCTTCAAATCTCCACACACCATGAAGAACCACCACACATGCTAACTAGCCTCTTTTTTTAAAGCCACCATCAAGACTACCAATAGAACTTCATGCCACTCACCAAATAGGAAACATGCACTAAACCAATATTTATAAATCACCTTGAAACACACATACTTTTCTCTTTTAGATAAATTGATCAAAAAATGAAGTCTTTTTCAAACTAGGCCTATCTAGCCTCCTTGTAGCCCTACCTAAAACTTGAAAAACCCATAATTTTTAGTAGACACATCTTTAGGGCCAAAAAATCCATATCTAGAGGAATTTTATATGCCCCCTCAATCACACCAATTTTCAACACCAAGCTCATCTTTTGTAACATATATCTTTCATAAACTAACTATCTACTTAAGCCTCCAACTTGACAAAAACATGAATAACATGAGAACCAAAATGCTTCAAATATATGTGAAGATTTATTTGACCACTAATTTGGACCATTAAACATATTAAAAAGTCTAAAACCTCAACTCATTAATCATACCACATTTCTAGCAGAGCCTAAATCCTTAAAATCTTATAACAAACAAAGTCAACATAACACCTTCCAGTCAATGCCCACCTCTAAAACTTCTTATACACCTCCATACAACCAATACACACTTTTGGATCAATATTTTATCTTCCACACCATTGGAAACCTTAACTTCCCATAACCCATTTTAGAATCTGTAAGCTCTTAAACATAAACTGAGAACCCTGGGAGCTAACAAAAAATCTCTAGATTGACTTCAACATACCTCAAAATCACAAAAACCACTTGGATCCTACTAGAATAAGGTTAATAGACCTTTATATGAAAAAATATCATCTTGAAAAATCAAAAATCTTTCTTTGTCATTTGAGAACCTTCAATCTAACCATGTAGACTATTCCAAATGAAAAAACACTACAACAACACTTGTTTCTCCACTTGAAAGGAGTCTCTCAAGAAGCATAGATAGAGACACCCTCTATACCTCAATAATCTAAAACAAAAACAACTCCTCATATTTCATCTCCTCCTTGGTCAATTGATACTAATAGTTCTTCTTCTTCTTCTTTGGCTTAAGAGAAACAACTTCCTTAATCACTACAACATTTTCCTTTTCTTCTATAATTTGATTGATATTATATGGAGACAACATAGATTCATTACATACCTTTTCATCTGAAGGATCCACCTTATAATTTGGAACCTTATGGAGACAACTAATTTTATTTTCAAGATACATTCTTAATAATAGTAGGATGTTCACTTAGATCCAGACATACCTTAGGACTAGCCTCACCAATATCTTGGTCTTCTCCTTGAATTTGAACTCTTCATTCTCAACATGAGTAGATAATGAGACCTCTTGATACTCTTTAACTTCTAAATAATTTTCCACCATATCCAATAAATTACTTTGACTTGTAGTCTTAATATGACTCACACTTGTCATCTTTGGGTTCCATGTGTTACCTTGCATTCTTTCTTAAATTCTAGGAAACTGATTAAATCTATTATGTCTTGTAGGCCTTTACTTACAGAACCTAGAAATGTGACTTCTATGTTCATAATTGTAGCACATCATATCTTTTTTAAGAAATCTATCTTGCCTTACCTTAATTGGACAAAAAATTTTAGAGTCCTATGTCATGACAAACAAAACAACCTCCCCATTTTGAAGATGACTCACTTTTTCTAATCTTATATGGACAATGGTTTACAAAGTGTCCTAAATCAAGATAGTTAAAGCACTTGATTCTATTCACACCTTTTGACTGATGACCCCCATCATAGTCCCATGTAAATTCATTTCTAATAGGTCTCTTGTACTCTTTAGTCCTATGATCAAATTGATTACATGTATAATAATAACCATTAAATTTTGCATACCTCATGGCATTTGGTTATCTAATCTGATTTGTCTTTACTCTAACAACACCTTCAATTCTTATCTAATGATTTGTCTTCAAAGTATGACTATCCTGGTTCACATTAGTCTTCATCTTTTCTTGAGTTACATTCATTTGTTCTTCTTTATATCTAAGACTAGTTCTATCACTATCATACTTTTGATGACTTAGAATTTTCTCTAGATCACATGAGCTCTTTTTAAATCTGATAAATGAATTCACCTTACTAGATGTCTTCTCTAACTTAGATCTCAAAGACTCATTTTTAGAAACATACCTTGAACATTATTTTTATTTATCTTTTAGGCTTGTAGATAGAATTTACAATTTACAACTAAGATGTTTGATCATATCTTCATGCTCCTTGGTATCTTCATTAGATCTTGCCTCAAATACACTGAATTGCTCATCATAGTCCTTAATCTTAGATTTCATCTTCTTATTGATCTTCTTCTCAATATTTATTTCTTTAAGAGCATTCATAAATACAATCTCATAGTCCACGTCATCTTCATCATCATCTAAATCACTCCAAGTAGACTCCTTTTGATGTGAGCAAATTCTTTCCACAACCATGAATATGGATTCATCTTTAGTAGGACCATCATCTTCATGATCATATTTTGAGTCACTATCTTCACTCTCATCTGATGAGCTATAATCTTCTTTGGTTTAAAGACCCTTTTTGTTTTTGAATAACTTCTTTATGTTATAATTTTTGAATCCTTTCTTATTTTATGCCTTCTTGTCTTCATCTTGGACATAACCATGCTCTTCATCAACGTTCTTCTCATACTTATGAGGGAACTTCCAAGAAAATTTCCCTATCTCTCTATAGTTGAAACATTTGAAGGGTAGTTTACCCTTATACTTCATTGAGCTAGTGTTTAATTTCCTTGTAATCAAAGTAATTATTTCATCCTCATGAATGTTAAATATGTCATCTTCTTTTTATTTCTTACCTTGAAACTTCTTTTTAGTCTTCATCCCTATTTAGAATACAACTTCCTTCTTAGGTGGTATACTATTATCTATTCTCATTTCATATGCATTAATGATGTCATGTAATTGATCTATCTTTAACTAAATAAGATAATGAATCTCTTCTATAGCATATACTTTTGGATCAAACTTGAGAGATAGATACCTTATACCTTTTAGACTATATTTGCCTCTTCAAGATTCTCTCCAAGACCTCTGATGATGTTCACAGTGTCATCAACTCTATGTGGAAAGGAAGCCACACATTCATATTCCTTCATCTTGAGACTTCCAACTTACCTTCTATGAGTCTACAACTTGGCAAGCTTGACCTTTGAATCACCTTTAAAAATGATCTTCATTTTGTCCCATATCTCTTTATCAGATGTATAATGGATTACCTTGCTCTAATTAGTCTACATCATTAGATGGAGGAGTAATAAGATCAAACATAACCATATAGAATATATTTTCATACATCAAACCTTAGTGACATAATATATGTCCTCATACTTGAAATCTAGAAATCATAAATGGAACTATTGAACATCAGTACTTATTTAGTAGAGAAACCTCCTTGATGACTACCCATATTGCCCCTTGGATCACCTTTAAGCTATTAAGCCTTTACCAAAGTACCTTGATCTGATACTATTATTAGAGGTACAATCAGTGATAAGGGGAGAAATAGTGAGCCCAAATAATCCAACTTTAATTCTAATCTTTGAAAACACTTAATAATTACCACAAGCATTCATGAAACATACACAACATTCATAGTAATGAGCAAGAGAGAAAATGCAAAATTAGTCACATAACACATGGGAAACCCTCCTGGGGGAGAAAACCCATTAGAACATATAGTTGTACTACTATCCTATAATAAAAATATCCTATTTAGAATATCTACAAATGGTCAAGGAACTATAATCCCTATTTAGTGAGACTACAATCCCATAAGGTGTTACCACATATGTCTAGATGAGTTACAACAATAATCAAAACTTTTATCAAGTTAAAACTTGAAAGGAGGATACAACCACCTTAGATGTTAAGCTACCACAATAACATCTATAAACACATCCACCTATGAACTGATGTCAACAACACATGATGATGGACCTCTTCTTAATACACTTCACCTTCACTCACACTCAAAGAGTAAGTGCACAAGTTTACCAACAAAATTATGACCAATAGGTCATAAAAATAGTCTTAAATCTATTTTGATATTCAAATCATCCTTATGTCATTCTACCCCTCCTTCTCTCTATAGTTACACACACAATCCTATCTCCAATCGCTCCTTAGTATCTCACATAAAGTCTAGAAATCACCATCTTTGATTTCACTATCTATAGAGCAATCTTGATAAACACTACCTTGGTTGGCCATTAGGCATGCCTTATCCCTTAAAGCCTCTCTCACATATAAAAATGGCTCAATTCACTCTTCATAGGTTGGCCATAGCATCTATGGGTCACCCTTAATGAACTACACCTTTTAATAATGCCCTTGTAGCCCTTATAGGTCTCATGGAGAGATATTCACCCATTCAGCTCACCCTCGAGCAAAAAAAGAACATAGGACCACTTTTAAATACATGGATCCACTCTTTATTTCCCCTTCAACATCCTCAAATGATCATAGTCATCTTAGATCACCTTTGCATATGCTCAAATAAATCAAACATAGACCTTATATATAAGCACACCATTACTGAATATAAAGTCAACTTATTAAGCATTTTTCATACTCAATATATTTTGAATACAAATACAAAATCCAAACAAAGAAAACTCGTGGAGTCTAGAACACTCCCAAATAATTAAAACATCAAGAGAGATTGAAACAACATCAATACAAGATCTAATATCTTTCTTAGGTCACTTACAGAACATATAAAAAGATAGTCAAATTTGGATCACCATAACTTTATATGTACATATTTTTATATCTTTAAATACATATTTTCATATGTACCTTAGAGTCCTCTACCACTTTGATTTTTACTGTATGAGCAAATTCATCTTGGATAGAAAGTTATTTCCCAAAACCTAGACACTAGTTTTTCTTGTGCAAATTCAAATATTCAAATACAAATGGTCATAGTTAACCTTAAAACACAATGCTCTAATCTCATGTCCTCTTAGCTTAGATCAAATATGGACAACTGATATTTTTTAATTTTTAACACATAGGTACAAATGCTTGGATGTCAAACCTTAGTCACATTGCCCTCATCTCATGGAATCTTGAAATGTTAACTTTACACTCTTAATTGATCTCTACAAATCAATTAGGTCTTTAATGATCAATTCTCACCATTCGACCATTCCATATGAATACCCATTCACCATTGATTCCTTATCTTGTACCTTTACTTAATTGTTAAACATTATTCACCTATCCTTATCTCACTACTTCATACTTTCTTAGAGTAATGTGTACCCTTGATCTTTCTTGAGCTTTAACATTTTTAAAAATAACTATGGGGACCCTTTCACTATGCCTGAGTAGCCATTTTTTATCTTTAATAACTTATTCTATGCTTCAACATAGGATCTCAAATTTGGACCAGATGATCTTTTCACAAAGGAGAATCCAACCATGTGACACACTAATCCTAGAACCCTCATGCATGCAAGATATAATGCCATTAAACTACCTTCTCAAAAAAATTCTATCATAGAGCCAACTATGTCAAAACTTTCTTGAGAGGCCAACTTTAAGCATGTATATATTTTACTGCACTTTAGTGCATGATCTAAAATTTATCAAAAATAAACTAGGATCAAAATTAAACAAACCCATATGATCAGTTTCTCTTGAAACCTTCATATATGTAATATATTCCACTATAAAAATTCCCACTTGGCTCCTTCTTGACATATTCAAATTTGGCTAAGTATAAAAAAACATAGTCAAACTACTTGGGAGCCCAAAACTACATAAGCATATCTTTTGATGTACTACAATTCTTGATCTAATTTTTAGTGCAAATAAACTAGGTACAAACATTAATAAACCCATATGATCACCTTATCCTAAAATCTCCACACATGAGAGATATTTCATTATCAAATTTCTTACTTAGGGCTTTCTATCCATAGTGCAAATTTGGCTAAGTATGGGAAAATAATGAACTTTGATTAAGAATCCAACTTTGTACCCTCATATATTTGACCATTATTTTATGCATGACTTAATATTTGGCACATAATAGCTAGGGACTAATGTGATTAAAACCATATGATAAAATCCCATTGACTTTTTCCCATGTGGCAATGGTGACATCATCAAACTACCTACTCAAATTTTATGCCACTAGACATAAACTATTTAAATGAAAACTATGGACTAACAAATGAATTCCACTTATGCACACAAGATCTCAAATCATAGATAACATCTTAGGGACCTCTTGCACATGCTCCAATCACCATACTCATCCCTGAATATCTCTAATCAATCAAACTATGGAGATTAACCAAGCATACTTCAATCACATTAGGATAAGCACATTGCACACTTTATCATTATTACATAGGCTATCAAAGCAATTCATCCACTCACTAGGACACCTCAATGACAACATCAAGATAACTCTCCAATACAACACTTGGAGTAAATTGAAAATCTAAAATTACTATGTATAACACTCTAAATCCACCTGGATTAAATTAAAAATATCTTAGGTCCTCTCCATATGGTTGATAAAGATGAGGAACAAGTTTTTTGAGTGTCATTTTTGTTGGATCAACTATTTCTTCTTGTCCACCTCTTTGGATTGTCTCTTATTGAATTAGTTAAAGAAAACATATCTATAATATATAAAAAAGACTTCTTGTGGTTTAATTCTCAACTCATTTTTCTCTTCAACACTAATAAAGCTCTCTAATGTAATCACATTTTGCTTCATAATAATGGCTATAACTTTATCCTTTAATTGTTCATTAGAATATTGTTATTGTATTTTTGTGAAATATTTAGATATTCCATATTGATTTTAAATTGTTACAAATTGTTAAAAATATTCAATGAGATCCAAATAAGTCTCTCTAGGAACCACCACATCAATATTTATATCTTTAGTTATATCATGTATAGGTTTGTTATCTTTTTAAACCACTATTTCAATCTCACTAGTTGTTACCATGTTATCTTAAATATCTTCATGATATAATTCTTGAGGCTCACTTGTAGATAAAATCTATTTTTCTCCTCAAAGGATGCAACATAATATTTTTGTATGCCAAATTAAATATCATTTAATCAACACAACTCTTTATCATCCTTTCTTGATAAATTTTCTTCTTCATTTGGATGTTGTTAGTTTTCTTTCCATACAATAGGTCCTCCTTCAAAAAGGGAGATGGTGGGTGGGAAATATATTTTATTTGGTGGCATACGAATATAGGGTGTTATGGGATGATATTAAATGGGATTTAGTGTTGAAGAGACATTAATAAGTCTTTGAGATTTTTAAGTAATAGTTTCATTCAATATTTATTTCAAATAAGGGAAAGAAACTTGTGATAGGGATTCTTCATACTTCTCTTTCCACTCAAAAATTAACCTCTCACATTCTGATATGCCTTGATATTCATTGGTAACTTATATTTGATAGATGAGTGGAGGGCTCAATAAACTTGAAAAATTTCTTGGTTTGGCTTCAAAAACTTTATCTATCTCTTTATTTTGTATTGGAATGGGCATATGCTCTTTTTTAATAGTAGGCTTGACATAATCAGGGGTCTTCATCCAGTAAGGTTTCCAAGATGGAATGATCTTAGGATCATGGGGAAGAGTGAGTAAATTTTTCATAGGAATAGACCCTTTCAAAGGATTAGGAGTCCTAAAACATGTAATATTGAATCAAGTATATTATCTTGAAGTTTTAAGGGGTTCTTCTTATTTCAAACTAAGGATTTTGGACTTAATTCATTATGCTCTTATGGATAACTATTAAATTGGTTCTTTTTTATCCTCATTTTATATCTTGAATGATTCAATCAATTGGTGATGTATGTAGGACTGATAAGAAATATATTCTTGGTTCTTATTGTATTCCTCTTCCCTATCACTCTCCATACATGATTCTCAAAGTCAAATCTTATATCTTACACTTATTTTTTAGGCTAATTGGAACAAACAAGATTTTTCCAAAGATAAATGGAAACATGATGAGGGGTGGGAGGGTGGTAAATATCATGAGAATATTTATATCCTATTAGTTCAAGAATACTTGAGGTGGAGCCTTAAATATTTTTATCTTGATATGAAGGATTTGAAAGGATAAAATATGTATTTTAATAAAACGGATCACTGAAATACATACCAATTAATGATCTTTAATGACTTGGACTACTTAAAATATTTGTGTATAACTTAGAGTCACAAAATATTGAGTAATGTATTTGACACAAATTTTTAAAACAAACACCAATTTTTAGCAATATTCCAAGCTATGGTCCATCGATCATGATAAAAACTATTATCACTCAGAAATACACCCTTGCAAGAATGCGTGTATATTTTCACTCATGTTTATACAATAGAAAATATCCAAGGTGTGGTGATATTATTTTTGAGATAATCTCTAGATGAAGGGATGGATAACTTTGGTACACTAACCTACTTCTCTCTAAACTCTCTAATTATGTTCTTTATTGACTAGGAAAAGGGTAAAAGGAGCAACACATAAGCTAAAATTGAGAATGAAAATAAAACATTCGTGGTGATGCACAAAAATTAATGTTAATTATGCCTATACTTTACAAACTTTAGAATATAATTAAATTTCACACATTCAATTCATATTCATACAATATCTCTTGCATCATTATTTCATACATAGGTCTTGATAAACACTCACACTATCTTGGAAGTAATGAACTTCGATTGAATTCACTTATAGATTAGGTAGAAATTAGACTTGGACACTTTATATGATCTAAATTAATTCTCATTTTTTTCATAAATGTTAAAATATTAAATATAAACATAGGAAAAAATAATAATTCACTAAGTTACATCAATGAACACAAGACACAAACACTTCATGAATAACATAAAAATGGAGGAAAAATTAGCTCTTTATTGCTTCAAAGTTGATGTATTACAAATTTTGGAAAATTTTTTGTAATCCAAAAACATAGTCTAATATTAAACTTCTCAAAAATTAAAATACATATAAAAAGGGTATCAAGAGAGAGAGGAGACAAAGTAGCCATAAATTAGATGAGTCAACATGCTAACTCATAGTTACATCTTCTTTTAATTGAAACTCCAAATCAACATTCAACTCAAACCCCAACACAAATACAAAATATTTACCAAATTCCAATTTAGTATTTTGATTTTAAACAATTTTTAATGGAGTATGGTGTAGTAGGATAGAGAGAAGTTTGAAAAAGTTAAAGGTTCTTTCATGCTTTGATTGTCTTCAGTTTTGAAGAGATTGATGATCTTTAGTTACATATTTTTGATCTTGTGTTTAAATACTCTTGATATTCACTTAACTCATTTTGATATTTCATTCATCTTCCATTTTTACTTTAGTTATCTTCATTTCATCTTGGAGTTTGACTTGACTTATCTTGACTTGTAACTTGGAGTTTGATGCCAACTTCTTCACTTGCATATTATAAGCATGTTTGAGTTGTTGAATTTTTAAAATTATCTCAAATGGGAGAATATTAAGAGATATAATTTATTATTTCATTAATTAATACTCCTTATTAACCTTGATTTCATTTTGAAAACCAACACTTAACCTATCTGTGATCTTCACTTATTAAAGAGAACATGTGTTTAACTTAAATTTTCTAAATATAGCTCAAATGGGGTATATTAGAGAGATATATATTATATAATTTTGAATTTATTAAACCCTTCATGAAATATTATTTCTAAATATGAATTTGATGATGAAAATCATAGCTCTCCATATTGGTATTTATAGATATATCTATCTTTTGTGGTTTTGGTAAGCTTATTGAATACATCATAAGAACCTAGAAATTGATTAATTTTAATTATTTTAACATATACTTATTTTAAATATTATTATAAAATAATAACCATGGTCTCATAGACCTTCAAAAAAAATTCAGCTCTAAATTCCACTTACAACCTCCAAAAATACCATTTTGCGCTCTTTAAGCCTAAAGAAGCCCTTATTTGGATTTAGGGGTCTAAAATGAAATAAAATCCCCCAAAAAAATCTCATTATCCTAATTTATATATAAATTGGTAATACATTTAAAATTTTAAAAATATCCAATACTCTTCACCAAACTCTCAAACAACAAATCTTAATAAAGTCTTTGCTTATTGCCCACAATGTGACCTAAAGATGCTTTTCAATGAGTTAATCCTATTTTTAGTTGGATTTAATTTAATAATAATGTATTAATATATTTAAATTAAGTATAAACCCTATAAAATAATTTTTTTTCCATTGGAAGGATTTGAAACACTCATTTTAACTCTATTTTTGAGCAAATTTAGTCAAAACCTAATTTCCTTTATGAAAAAAACCTATGTTTTTAAATTTTATCTCTCTAAAGATAAATTAAATACATAAAATCACTTTAAAACATTTTAATAAATAAAAATTGACCTCAATGTCAAATTTCAAGAGATTTCATTCAATAAAACTCAAAATATGCACTTTTTAGTGTTTCCTAGCTTGCATAATTTCATTTTTGAATGCTTGTAGGTCTACATTTTGCCATTTTATTGAATTTTAAAAGGAATAAATACCTAATTATTTTTTTATTATGACATTTAATATTATCTCTCATAGTTTAACTATTTTATATCTTTAACCAATCACTTAAACCTCTCAAAAAATGCCTTTTCTAATTATCTCTCTTGCTTACTTGAAACCCTACAACCTATGTCTTTAAATTTCTCTATTATTTGAATTAAAATTTTATTGAGTAATGTTTATTAAGGTTATTTATGTCCCATAATATCTCACATAAATTTTAATTTTTAACAAATAACTTAGAAATATAATCATATCTCTTAAAATTTAGTTATTGGGATTTTAGAAGTGGTTTAGAGCACCTTTTCTTCTTAATGATTCTTCATAAATTTAAGAACCTATAAATTGAAACTAATTAATTTAATATTTAGTGTATATGGGAACCAATATTTTCATAATATAATTCAAACCAACTCTTCCTCTCCTTAATATATTGAGCATTTAAAAATTACCTTCACTAGCTTGTAACTAGCTAGTTAGAGGAGTAGAAGAAACCTCTATCAAAATATGGACTTGTGAGTTATTATAAAACATGGTTTTGGATTTATTAAGGTTTAATTTTTTATTATTATTTGAAACCTATACATAAATAATATTGACCATGGTGGTTAAATTTTTCAACATTCTTGGTGACTTTGCTAGGATGTTTGCCTACTAAACACTCAAGACTAGTAGACTTAACCATTGGGCTATAGATTCATGAAAATATTGGAAAATACAAAACTTAAAATTCCTTAAATAAATCACAATATTTTTTCATAATCACTTATGTAATTTAAAACTATAATAACTACCAACTAAAAAATGTGCAAGATAGCACTTACAACAAAATAGAAACTAAACCTACTAACTAAACATGTGCATAAAAGAAATTAGAGGAAAGTGAAAATATACAAATAATATTTAAAACACTCAAAATACACATGGATCAAATTAAACATATTTTAATTCCTCCTCTCTATGTGGTTGATAAAGATGAGGAACAAGCTATTGTTTGACTACCATTTTGGTTGGATCAATTATTTTTGTTCTTGTCCACCTCTTTGACTTGTATCCAAGTAAATCAATTGAAAAAAAAACATATCTCCAATATATAAAAAATATTCTTGTGCTTCAATTTTAAACTCATTTTTCTCTTCAATACTAATAAATCTCTCTGATATAACCACATTCTAATTCATAGGAATGGATGCAACTTCAGCCTATAATAGCTCACTAGAACATTGTTCTTGGATTTATGTGACATCTTTAGATATGACATATTTATTTTAAACTAAAAAAAAATATTAAACATATTCATGAAGCTTCAAATAATTCTTTCTATAAACCACAACATTTTATTTTGCATCGTTATTTATCTCATGTATAGGGTTGTTACCTGATAAATCCATTGTTAAAATCTCACTAGCTATTGACATGTCATCTTAAACATCTTCATGATATAATTATTGAGGCTCACTTACAACTACAATCTGATTTTTATCCTCAAAGGATGAAACATGATATTGTTATATTCCAAATTTAATATCATTTCACCAACAAAATTACTGATCATCCTCTCTTGACAAATTTTCCTCTTCATCTAGATGTTCTTCTTTTTCTTTACATACAATATGTTCTCATTCAAAAAGGTATATGGTGGGAGGTCAAGAGGTTTTATTTGGTGGCATAGGAACCTAGAGAAATATGGTATTTTATTAAATGATCTTTGGGATTGAATAGGCATTAATAAATTTTTTATATTTGGAATTAATAGTTTCATTCAATATTTCCTTGAAACAAGGAAAATAAACTTATGGAAGGTATGCTACATATTTCTCTTTCCACTCAACAATTAACCTCTCACATTATGATATTCCTTGATATTCTGGGACAATTTAAATTTGAGGGATGGGTGGAGGGATCAATAAACTTATAATCTTTCTTAGTTTATCTTTAAAAAAGTTATCCATCTCTTAATTTTTTATTTGCATGGGAACATGATCTTTCTCAAGAGTAGTCATGACATAATCAGGGGTCTTAGTCCAATAAGGTTTCCAAGATGGAATGGTATTAGGATCTTGGTTAAGAGTGAGTTAAGTTCACATAATACTAGACTCTTTCATAGGATTAGGATTCCTAAAACTTTGAAAATTAAATAAAGTAGACTCTCTTTAAGGTTCAAGGCATTCTTTTTGTTTCAAATTTGGGATTTCAGACTCAATTCCTTGTGTTCTTTTTGACAACTTTTGTATTATTTTTCTTGTATCCTCATTAAATATTTTAAATGATTCAATTTATTTTTTATGTATGTATCCCTAATATACAATATCTTCTTGGTTCCTATTGTATTCTTCTTCCCTATCACTCTTCATACATTATCTCTCAAAGTCAAATCTTATCTCTTGCACACATTTTTTAGGATGATTGGAAACATTATGAGGGGTGGGAGCATGGTAAATATAATTATAATATTAATATACTATTGGTTTAAGGATACTTTAGGTGAATATATGAATATTTTTATCTTGATATGAAGGATATGAAGTTATAAAAGATGTGTTTTCACAAAATGGATTACAAAAATACGTACCAATTAATGATCTTTAAGAACTTAGATTGACTAAACTAGATGTGTATAACTTGGAGTCACTATATGATAAGTAACATTTTTTCTATTAAAAAAAAAATAACACCAATTTTTAAAAATATTCTGAGCTATGACCCCACTGGGCATGCCAGAAATTGTTATCATTCAAAAGTGCACTCTTGCATGAATGTGTTCCTATTCTCACTTATGTTAATACAATATAAACTCTCCAAGGTGTTGAATACATTATGTTGGATATAATATATAGATGAAGTGATTTTTACCTTTGGTACACTCACCCAGGTCTCTATAAAATCTCTAATTTTATGTTTTATTGACTAGGAAAAGGCTAAAGGAATAATGCACAAGATAAAATTGAACATAAAAAATAAAATTTTATGGTGATGCACCAATATTAATGTCAACTATGCCTATAATTGAAAATATTTTTAATATAAATAAATTTCACACATTCACTTAATCTTCATACAATGGTTCTTGCATCAATATTTCATACACAAATCTTGACAAACACTCATAGTAGCTTAGATGGAATGAACTTTAAACGAATTCATTTTCAAATTAGTTAAAAATCAGACTTAGATACTTTATATGACTTAAAATAATTCAAATTTTATAAATAAAGGTTAAAATTTTAGACATAAACATATGAAACATAATCATTTACTAAGTTACATTAATGAACATAAGATACACTTCATAAACAACCTAAAAATGGAGGAAAAATCACATATTTATTGCTTCAAACATGATTTAGTATACATTTTGACAAAATTTATATAAGAAAAAATAATATTTCAATCCTAAATGTCTCAAAATTGAAAATACATATATAAAAATAAGTAAGAGAGAGAGGAGACAAATTAGTCCTAAACTAGATGAGTCAACATGCCAACTCATAGTTCACTCTTCCTTTAACTAGAAATCCAACTCAATATTCAAATCAAACCCCCAAAAAATCCAAACTACTTCCTAAAGTATAATTTAGCATTTTTAGTTTCAATATTTTTCCTTGGAGTATGGTTTAATAGGAGAGAGAGAGAGACGTTTCAAAATTCAAAGGTTATTTCATGATTTTATTGTCTTCAGTCTTAAAGAGATTGATCATCCTCAATTATCTCCTTCTAATCTTGTAATGAACTCCTCTTGATATTCACTTAACTCCTTTTTATATTACATGCATATTAAATTTTGAATTTATTTATAATCATTAAATATTATATTTTAACTCAGTTACCTTGCATGCAGCTTGGAGTATGACTTGACTTATCTTGACTTGTAACTTGGAGTTTAACTTCAGCTTCTTGACTTGCATTTTTCATATATGTTTGACTTCTTGAATTTATAAAATTAATTCTAAATGCGGTGTATTAAAAGAGATAATATACTATTTCATGCATGGATACTCCTTATCCCTATGTTAATTTTTAAATCCAACACTTAACTTCTCCTTGATCTTCACTTAACAAAGAGAACATGTGTTTAACTTGACTTTTCTAAATTTAGCTCAAATGAGGTACAATAGAGAGATATATTATTTCCTATTGAATTTATTAAACCATTAATTAAATATTTTGGAGCATTATAAAATTGATGATGAAAATCACAAATCTCCATTATAGTTCTTCTTCATATATCTATCTTTTGTGGTTTTGACAAGCTTCTTGAATGCACCATGAGAACCTAGAACTTGATAAATTTGAATTATGTGAATAGATAAGGAGTGTAAATAGGATTATATATATATATATATATATATATATATATATATATATATATATATATATATATATGAATAGATATTTAAAAAAATTAGCTCTAAATTCCACTTAGAACCTCCATAAATGCCATTTTGTGCTCTTTGGGCCTCAAAAAACCTTTATTTGCATTTAGGGGTCTAAAGTGAGATACAAGCCTCACCAAACATTGATTTGTATTTGGGGGTATAAAATGAGTTAAAATACTCATGAAAAACTCATAATATTATCATTTGATATGTATAAATGGGTTAAACCTTTAAAAGTTTGAAAATCTTGAAAAATATTCACCAAATTATCAAACAAAAATTCACAAAGAGTGCCTACTTGCTGCCCACAGGGTGACTTGGAGATGTTTTTGAATGAAATGATCCTTATTTAAATTATTTTTAATTAAATTATAATTTATTTATACCTTTTCATGAATTATATATACTCTAAAACCATTTTATGCCATTGGAAAGATATGAAACACTTGTTTCTAACTCCATTTGTGAGAAAATTTAGTTAAAGCCTTGATTTCCTTCATGAATAGATCCATGTTTTTCAATTTTATATATCATAAGGTATATTAAATAAATTTAAACACTTTTAAATATTAAATTACATAAAAAATACCAATAATTCAAATTTTAAGAGATTTCATTTGATAAAACTCAAAATATACACTTTTGGGTGTTTCATAGCTTGAACAATTTTATTTTTGAATGCGTGGTCTAATTTTTTCTATTTTATTGAGTTTTATAATTCCTAAATACCTAATTATTTTTTAATTTTTACCTTTAATATTCCATATCATCATTAAAACCATTGTATGTCTTCAGTCAATCACTTAAATATCTCAAAAAATGTCTTTTCTAACTCACTCCTTACTTGCTTGAAATCCTACAACCTATGCCTTTACCTTTATTCATTATTTGAATTAAATTTTTTATTGAATAATTTTAAATAATTTTATTTATTCCCAATTATATCTTACACAAATTTTTTGCAACAAATAACTCAAAATTTTAATCACATCTCTTAAAACTGATCTATTGGGGTTTAAGAAGGGGTTTTAGGCACTTTTTTTCTTAATGATTGTTAATAAAGTTAAAAATATCATAAACTAAAGCTAATGAATTTAATATTTAGGGATTATGGGTACCAATATTCCACTAATAACATTAGAACCAAATATTCCTATCCTTTACGTATTGAGCATTTGAAAATTGCCTTCACTAATTGGCAACTAGCTAGTTAGAGGAGCAGAAGAAACATCTATCAAAATTTGGACCTATGATCTATTTGTGAGAATGGTTTTGGATTTATGAAAGTTTTAATTTGTTGTGGATAATTATTTTATTCGTCACTCCATGAATAGAGTCTTATTGAAAACATGCACATAATCAACCTTGACCAATGGTGGCAAAATTTGTCAATAATAATGCTCTAAATTGGACAAATTCATGCCAATAATATTTTGATAACATGAAATAATATTTTATCCATCATCCCAAGTTTTTAAAACCTTAAAAAAACTATCCTTTAACCATATACACCTATTTTACCCCTATATTAGTTTGGAAATGCTTTCGTAATAAGATGATATTGGTAAAGAGTACACTATTTACTATATTAGTCGACACCTCATTGACTAAAAAAAATTATAATAAATTAGAATGTGATTTAATTTTTATCGACTTAATAGATGAAAATTTCTATTAATATATGATTTATCAAACCACATATGTCATTGTCCACTCTGATCTACTTTTTCATTTCTTCTCTAAAGAATTCTTATCTAGAGATAGAATTAGAAAATGGATAGTCCTCTTGATGGTATTTGACCTTTGAATTGTTATACAAAAATATATAAAATGGCAATTTATTTCTAAAAAAATTGCAATGGCATATATACCAATTATGAATCACCTTCAAGATAATCACCCTGATGACAACATTCTTTATATTGAAGGTATTAATGAAACTATCACTCTTAAAGATTATATTCATAATTTCATTGCTGATTTATAGGCATGTCATCAAGAAGATACAAATATCATTATATATAATACTAAATTCAAATTATTTATCAAATATCTCCTTGAAGTTACCATTGATTTGCATGAAGACATATAAACCCTCTAATTTGATGGCACTAAATGCCTCCAAGGATCTAGGATAGGTTGTATTATAAAAAACCCACATGGTAAGTTAATCCCTATTGCATTTAGATTAACTTTCGATGTTACTAATAACATGGATGAATATGAATCTCTCATCTTAGGTATGAAAATATTGTTTGACTTGAATATCCCATATCTAAATCTTTTTTCTGACTTATAACTTATTTTTCATTAGGTTAATGGTGATTATAAATGTAAAAGTGAAAATCTAGTTGCCTATAATCAAATGCTAAACATATTTGACAAAGAGTTTTATTATTTTACCATTAATCCAATTATAAGTGATTAAAATTCCATACCTAATTCTCTTACTTTTTCAACCTCTCTATTTCATCCTCATCAAGTACTTAATGATACCCAATTTGTTATCCAAATAATAAAATCATCTTCTTCTATAATACCAAATGATTCACTCATTTATCATATTGAGGTTTTCACTATTATACAAATCCAATGGTACAAAAACATCAAACCTATTCTCCAAACATGAATTCTCATGACAAGACCAAAATAGGTAAACAAGCATTTAAATATGGATTTCAATACAACACCCATTATTTATATAATGTATAAGGTACCATACTATGTTGTGTGATGAAATAAGAGGTCACTCCTCTCCTCAAATAAACACATAGGTGAACTTGTGGTGGTCATTATAGCGGACATGATACATCATGAAAATGCTTATGTAGGGATACTTTTGGCCTACTTTAAGGAAGGATGCTATAAATTTTTCTAAAAATTGTAATCCTTACCAACTTCATGATTATTTTATCCATTCACCACTAACTTAGCTCTAAACCTTGGATTCTACTTTGCCATTCTCCATGTGGGTTTAGATATCATTAGTAAATTAACTTAGTCACAATATGGCCATTTTTTTATCATTACTACTAATGAATATATTACTAAATGGGTAGAAGCCATGCCTCTTTTCAATGTCATGGGAACCACTATTTATAAATTTATCCTTAACCAAATAATTTATTTCTTTGGAGTTCCACATACTATCATTTATGATAATGGTATTAATTTCAAAATAAGGACATGAAATAGTTTTGTGCTACATTTAAAATTTCTCACATCTTACCGTCCATAATTCAATGAAAAATCTAAATCCACTAATAAAATTATCAATAAAATCTTACAAAAGACCATCTAAAAAACACACACTAATTAACATCTTGACTTATACCTCACACTTTGGGCCTACCATACTAGCATACATACTACCACTAGGGTAACACCATTCTCACTAGTATATGGTTCTAAATCCATCTTACCATTAGCATTCAAACTCCCATATTAACTTATATATCTTCATGATATAATTCCTAATGTATAATTACATGAATATCATATTCATGACTTGGACCTTCTTGATGAACACCGTTTATCCATTTTTAAACATAACCATCAATATAAGGCTCACCTTGTGAAAAAAACATAATACAAAGGTCAAAGTCTACACTTTTAATCTTGGTGATCTTATCCTAAAATTAGACTACACCCATGATAAATAAGGAAAATATGTCAAGAAATGATGGGGACCTTATTTAATACAAGACACTATTTGTCTTAGTACCCACCATCTACAAACTAATGAAGGCCATATTTTCAAAGAACCCACTCATGTGCAATTTTTGAAGAAATATTTTTCTTGAATATCTCCATTATTTTCATAATTATATATATATACATACATATATATATATATATATATATATAATCCTACTATCTCTTATTTCATGGTTTATCCAATGATCTCACCCTCTAAAATAGTATATATTATACACAAACCTTAGTTCCTTCCGTTGATCCTTTGGTTTCTTTAATTCATGATTTGTATTGTACTACCATGGATAAAACACAATTTTACTCATGGATACCTTTTTCTTTCATACATATATTTTCCATACTTTTTATTTTTTATTATCAAGTTTGTTATTTTCTAAAGCATTTTACATCCACTTGGGTTTTTATTTTGTGATTTTTAGGGTAAGACCATCGATAGGACTAGGCTCTCTTAATAAATACCATTTTCTAATTTTAAATCCACTTGATTTTTTATTTTGTGAGTTTTTGTGTAAGAACATGGATAGGACTAGGCTCTCTTCATAAATACCATTTTTTCACCTATTTTACACCCATTTAGTTTTTTATTTTGTGAGTTGTATTGTAATACCATGGATACGATTAGGCTCTCATCACAAATAACATTTTTCACCCACATAGGTTTTTATTTTATGAATTATAGTGTAAGACCATGGATAAGACAAATCTCTCCTCATAAACACCATTTCCCCCATTTTCCACCCACTTGGGTTTCTCTTTTATGTGTTATAGTGTAAGACAATAGATAGGACGAAGCTCTCCTTATAAAGTTTACATACTATTTCAAATATTTTTACCAAATCAAGTGTTATTTTTAGAATGCTAAGACATGGTTACAAGTTTTTGATCCCACATCCTCAGCCTTAGTTTCTATCTCTTTGGTAGTTAAAACTTACAAAACAAACTATTTTAGCATGATTACCTACACTCACATACATTCTTATGATAAGGAATTATACTTACCTATCATTGCACCCCTTATCATATTTTTATAGTTTGAAGTAATTCAAATTGTTTCATGTTCATTCCCCTTGATTTCCTTTCCTTTCATTCCTCTTTAGATACAACAAGGTCAAATTCAAAATAACACTTTCATTTCACATGAATAAACAA
>JARHVA010011004.1:45000-103659 GCA_037957365.1 Torreya grandis
AAGTCAAAATACCTAAATTCTAGGGAGGCTTCCTAATTTATGGTAGAAGAAGGTATAAATAATGGCTCTACCTTTTATAGAAAGACTTAAGAACTATAAAGGACATTATCAAGAGGGGAATAAAATGTAAAATAGGTAGGGGAAAAAAAATTCTTTCTAGGAGGACCTCTAGATAAATCAAACCCCTTTTGGAGCCTTTCCTCCCATAGAGGCTGAGCGAGCACTTTAAAATGGTGTTTTGTCATAGGGTGTGTGATTATTGATAGGAGATAGATGGAAAAAAAGGTAGAAGCTTCTCCAAAAATAAAATATGAGCCCTCATCAATACTTTCCCAAAATATGGTGATCTCATTTGGAAGGTTAATCCTAGTAGGTTATTTTCTTTTAAATCTAGCTATCTTTCCCTTTAGGATCAAAAAGAGATAGTGGAAAATTGGAATTTCTTGTGGATCAAAAATATCATCCCTAAGGTCTATATGTTTTTCTAGTTGGAAGCTTAGAACATAATACTAATAATGGATAACCTGATGAAGAGGGGAATTCCCATCCCCAACATGTGTGTTTTATGCAGATAAGAGGCTGAAACCATGGGACATATCTTCCTTACCTATTATTTTACTTCTTCAATTTTTTAGTATTTCTTAAATTTTTCCAATTACATATGGGTTTTACCTGAGTCCATTAAAGATTTGATATACCAAAGGGAGGAACCTTGGGATTACCCACCTCTAAAATTTTGGTGGAACATTTATCTTGCTCACATCTTCTAGGGAATCTAGATCTCAAGGAACTCAGTCATCTTCGATAATTAGATCCTTGGTATTTCCTCAAATTTTAAGAAAATATTATATTTTGTTAAAGATAATTCACTAACTATTTCCTCCACCTTTGATGATCCTCCCTCCCCCCAATTTTCCTAGATTCTCTATTTGTTGAATCTTGAAATCCCTGCACATTATCACAAGTAGTGTGTAGATATATTTAATTTCAAGTGGATTTACCCTCTGTTGGATAAATCTTACTCTTATGAAGACTAAATAATTGAATCAACACATATATTAATATGAAACACTCACATTATAAACACTACTTTTATGGAAGGAACACTCCATATAGAATCTGAAACACTCACATTACAAACACCAATTATTTTTATGTCCAATTCCTTTTATGGAAGGAACACTCTATATCTCAAGACACTTTAAGGGGGATAACTCTTTTAGAGAAAGGATTCATTACACTTAATTTATTGGATGATATACAACATCATATGCCCTTTGATTTATACTATTTCTCACCTACCCATCCCCTTAGTCTAATGTATGTGGGATTATTCATCTAATGTATTACTATTACATGCTACTAATTTCTACTAGTTATTCCCCTATCTAGGTACATTACATTCCATCCCCATTAATTATGTTTAAACCTCAAAACATGATAAGAAATAGGAGGAGGACCAAATGAAATCTAGACCAAAAAAATTTGAAGACTAGATGGAAGCTTTGCCATGCAGTCATTTCTACTTCCAGTTCTTTTATTAATATTTGGATATGAACATGTACATGTTTAGTGTGAATGGAAGGAATATAGCATGATATGGAAGTACAGAGAGAGCTCCATATTAAATAACCTCAATGGAAGACATGTCAACTAGGAGGTTAGAATCTATCACTAAGATTTGAAGTGTGACAATTATATGCTCAAATATAGAACAAAGGCACACAAAATAGTTATCCTTACAAACCAAATGAGGGTATATTCCATCCCCATTAACTTTGTTTATTTGGGGAGGGAGCCTTGATTCCCTACTTGGGATCTATAATTATCATCTTAGGCTCATCTGGGTTCTGTTCAAGCATGGTGAATTCCTGAATAAACTCATTGGAAGAGTGTACAAGCACTTCTAGTGCTTTATTTGGTGTTTTTATAGTCTAAGGGGGCATTTTTGGGAGATGTTTATAGTTAATGTGATCTTCAGTAGGATTGGATAATCCCACTACTTCCATCATTATCTAAGGGTGCCACATTTGAACCTCTGCTCAAATCAAATCTTAAATTCCATTAATGAAGTAATTAATGAAGAATACAGTAGAGGTACCATTTGTTAATGTCTCAAAATTAGTTTGATATTCCTAGATAGTACTAGTTTATTGAGGTTGAGTCAGTTCACTGGTGAGATGACTTCTAGAGAGAATGCCAAACCCTATGAAAATGAGAGGATTGGACATCATTTTCAACCAAAAATGCATCCATATAATTACAATACAATGTGTTTGAAATTATAAATATGACCATATATCTAAAATTGAGGATGATAATACTCATAAAAAAGAGACATAAAACAAGGGAATAATCACTAAAACTAGTTGGCATAAACCTAATTCTTTATTAAATATCGATATGTCATGACTTTTATAACATGTCAAAAACATACTAAAATGACAAATAAATAATTGGAGACACAATAAAATTACATTCCTAATGACAATAACAAAGTAATGAAAATGTGAACATATAACATATAATGAAAGACTAAAGAACTTGACATGAACATAACTAATAAATAATTTACATATGAAAGGTATTTTAAAACATGAAACCTAGAGAAAAATATAAAATATTATTCCAAACCTAATAAAACAATAGCAAAAATCACTTATTTACTAATTAAGACTACTAAATTGAATTTCACTGACATGAAATACTAATTACAAACATAAAGCACCACAAGATGAAAAACAACCAGGGAACCTCAATACCACAAAATATGACTATACAATGGAGAAAATAGTGGGCCAATTAAATAATGGTATCAAGGAGGGAAACCACAACAACCATTGTTATAGGGCCTATTATCACATTGATATGGTTTGCCATTAATCAAAGTGCAAGGTTCAATCCAAGGAGATCCACATATATAAATAAGATAAATGCAGATTTATTATAGAGGGATGGTGAGTGTAGGTCAATGTAGAGATGGAGACGTAAATTGATCGTAGATAGCATAGTAGTCATGTTGAAGTTGTGATGAATATAATTGAGTGAATACTGCTATATACCAGGAGGTATAAATGTTATTAGAATCTATGAGATGGTGGGTGGTGAGTTGAAGATAGGTTTTAGTCACCATTTTCAATGATGATATGCATGGAAGACAAATTCATGGATCTAGGATGAGGTGAATTTAGTTTAAACCATGCTGTGTCAAGCAAGATACTAGAGCTTGGGTTTGTGGGATGTCATTAATGTAGACAATCAATGCAGGTATGCAAATAAATAAGTTGATGGACTATGTAGTGTAGTGAAGGACCCAATGTGGATTAGATGAGCTAATGCAAGTTGAGCTATGGGGAGAATATGGTAGTGGATCTAAGGATGAGCTTGGTTGAGGATAAAGGAATTCAAATTCCTGAGCCAACATATATCCTTCAATATGATTTGAGTGTATAAATAATCACATTATAGATCATACTAATGGAGGAACAAGGTATAAAATGGATGTTCTCTAGTGGAGAGAGAACAACATATGATCTTGGCCTTCAAGAATACAAATCTACCAATGCAAATTCAGTCATGGAGGAAGATAAATACTCATTGTTGGTTATGGAGAGATCAATTTTGTACTACCAATATAAACACTACAAATTATAATATAATAGATTAACAATATATATGAAAAATATTACACACTATAATATGATGGACTAAGAGTCATGACATTGGGATATATAGATCCAAAAATTTCCTATACATAGACCCAAGAATTTCCAATACAGTGATCAAAAAATTTCTACATAGCACAATGAGAAGATGGTTTATTTTATTTTCACTTTAAAAAATTGATCTTCATACTAATAAAACAACCAGACTGGAATACCAAAAAAATTAAAATTATACCATAATGGATTCTACCACAACGAGAAAAACAAATTGGCTTAAAATTTCACTAAAACCAAAAACATTTGCCTAAGAAAGTGATCTGATACTAATGTTAGAGACCTCTTACTCTCATGAAGACCATATATTAATTTGAAACACTCACATTATAAACACCAATTCCTTTTATGGAAGGAACACTCTATATTGAATATAAAATACTCACATTATAAACACCAATTCCTTTTATGGTCAATTCCTTTTATGGAAGGAACACTCTATATCACAAGCCACTTTAAGAGGGATACCTCCTTTAGAGAAAGGCTCTATTATAATTAATTACTTGGATGATCTACGACATCATATGACCTTTTATTTATACTATTTCTCACCTACCCATCTATTTAGTCTAGTAAATGTGGGATTATTCATCTAATGTATTACTATTACATGCTATTATTTCTACTAGTTATTCCCCTATCTAGGTATAATACAACCTCCTACCAAATGGCATAAACTAAATTTTGATAGAGTAGCTAAAGGGAACCCTAGACCTATGAGAGTAGGAGGTGTTATTTGAGACTGTAATGGGAACCTAATAGTATCTTACAAAGGAGCCCTGAGGATCTAAACTAATCATATAGTAGAAGCAAACATTGATTTGTGGGGAATTGATCTCATAGTTAAGCTGGGTCTAAATAACCTATAGGTGGAGGGAGACTCTTTGAATATTATCAAATGTCTTATTGGTTCCTCATAACCCTCTTACAACATTACTTGCATAATTGAAGATTTGAAAAATCTACTTACCTTCTTCAAAAGGAAAAATATTAATCACATTTATAGAGAAGGAAACACTAACATAGATAAGATAGCTGATTTAGGGGTCCTTAGTGGATCCCTCACCCATTGGAAAGGTGATGTGGCACCCCTTATGGATGTCATCCTTTCTATTGAGCTCGATAAAGTACAATCCATCATTTGAAATTATGGGCCCTATCATTTTTAAATACCACCAAGGGAGGAGGAAAAATCTATGTTTAAGGTGATCATGTCTCACTTGCATCTTAAAATTTTACACACTTGAATTTATTTCATCTTGAGATATAAGTATTAAATCAGTATAGCCTTCAACATCATTTTAGATTTTATGGCTAGGGTCGTAGCCTATGAAAATTGTAGTAGAAATAATCAGCTGAGTATGGGAGGAGATCATAATCAAGTTAATCCAATTTCCTATGTGGAAGTAAAGGAATATGCATATGTTTTGAAAAAAATGGTTAAGGATGGGCTTGATAGATACATGACACCTCTAGTGGGACATGATATGGCATTATCTATAAACTTTTCTTGTGGCTAAAATGATAGAGTGGTTTGTATGCATTACCTAATGCTTTTGGTCATGGAATAAGTTATTAGAAACATTAATGGCATGGACTATTTAGGGGTGAAGGATTTTAAAGACAAAAAGAGGAAATACTAATTGTTTAATATCTTCTATAGCATGGAAAAAAGAAGCCCAAATTATCTCCTCAGAAAGGGTTCCTAAGGGTGGACCTCCCTAGGAAATGGCTAGATGTGTGCCTCCAAATAATTAGGTACATTACCCTAGAGGGAAAACATAAAGTAATATTCTCTCATAATTTTTTACTTCTTAACCATTTTAGGGGTCACCTAATAAGTATTCCTTTTTTTCTACTCAAGTCATTTGAAGCATCTGTTAATAATTTCAAATACAATCCTTTAGTTGATATCATCCACCAAGGGCTCATCTTGATCTTGGTCAAAATGGGGGAACCCCTTTAGACTAAGGTGTTTACAGAGACCATAAACATTACAAGTGAGTAGGATTCTAAAATGGAGGGTGAATTATTCTCAAAACCAAAAGCCAATCAAGAAGGGGGTCAAAATGATTTTTTTGGGATGTAAAATATTTAGGGATAATTTCATGCTAGTAGAATTCAAAAGGGGTTTATTAATTTTTTTAATATTATTTCTAGTATGGTGTGGGCCTCTTTTAATTTTCAACTAAAAGATGAATTAGAATAGTCCATTGAGAAGTTGTAAATAAAAGTGGCAATTCAAAAAAATTTGAGCATGGAGATTTCTGATGAGCTCAAGAAGTTGAAAAGTTTGGTCTTGGGTGACTTATCCTTGACTAAGGGAAACCTTTAATAGGACAAGAAATATGAAGTGGTTGCTGAAAACACCCCATAGGGTGCTAAATTTATCCATGGTGGTAGAGGTGCTGAAGATAATTTGGATGTTGAATAGGGCAAGGAGGAGCTCAAGTCAACTAGGTAGAAGAGGAATAGGTTTGACATGGAAGCTAATTAGGGTATAGGTAACCATACTAAAATAAAGGAAATAAAAATAAAAAACATAGGGACTAACAAGATTTCCCTTTATTTTGAGTCTAAGGAATTGGACTAGTTTCATTTGGTGCCTTATTTGTTTCTTATTTTTTTCTGGTATCTAGATGTATTTTTGGCTGAAGTCAGTGGTTCTGGTTGGTTTTTTTATTATTTTTATGTTTGTACTATTGATATCTTATTGAATATCCCTCAATGTCTTTTGAAAGGGAATAGGGACCTTTTACCATCTTTAACCTATCTAATAAAAAAATATGGGACACCTATGTAATACATGATACTTCTTGTACTTCTCTTAAATTTCCTTCATGATAAGCCATGATTATTTGTATGAATATCACTATGTTTTATAGTAGCATTAAGATGGGTTTGTATAATTTTTGACATAGGAATGTGAACACTAATGTTTTTTGAAAATCCCTAATTTCATGTTGACTTTATAATTTGGATTAGATTATTAAGTCTAGATGAATTGAATTAGAATATCTGATTCATAATTATTATGCCCATAAGAACATATATTTATTACATATTATGAATGTTTAATTTTTTTTTGGTTCATTTTATATATTTATATATGATACATAAATATAGTTGTGTTTTTTACCAACATGCCCAAGATTTAAAAAGATCAAGACCTTGAGAATTTAGCTTAAATTGCTATGACATGCTAATTGATTATAAATTACTAGCTATAAATTTTGGATAAGTATTTTGTTATTGGTTTAAAACAAACATGGCATAGAATACCATGATGCAAGAGATCACAATGTGAGAATACCTAGTGAGAGAGGAGGCATAAAAAATATAGAACCCAAGAGTGAAAAGGTAAAATTATTAGTGAAAGACTTGGAGATCACAAAGTAAGCATGAAATGATTAAAGAGGGATTCTCAAGGATAGAATAGAATTTAATCATACATGATTTTTCCACCAACCCACATAAATATAGACACTTGGAAATGAGGATCCAACACCAAATAGTAATATAGGGGTGCACAGTCTCGAGTCCATAGGAAAAACAAAGTAGATGGCTGACACAAATCTCAAATCACTCTAGATCATTGGTTGGTAACTAAAAGTATCATAATTATTGTAAAAACTTGGTCAAGGAGAACCAATTATAAATAACCATGTATAGATATTTGTAATGATAATGAATATTATTATATAATGATTAATTGTGGTAAATAGTATAATCATGAATCTCATTACAAAATTGATATTGATATGTAGTTTATAGTTAATTTGTATCACTAAGCTGCCAATTTATCTATTATGTAACTTATAGGCCTCATTTTGATATAATAAATATAATCTATGTTAGCTAAACATATGTAGTGAGTATTTTTAATATCATGGCAATTGTTATCTTAATTATGTTTGTTCACTTAAACTATGTCCACACACACACACACACACACACACACACACACACACACACACACACACACACATTTATTTATTTTTATATTTATTCATTGATTAAGTTAAACATTCAAACACTAGTATATGAAAAGTATATTACCACATCAAAAAACCCATAAGAACTAGTTTCTTACTACATGCTTCAGTTGAGAGTGTAAGAACACACTTACATTAAATGCTAGTACAACTTGTTTGGAATTAGTTAATTTAGTGTTCATCTAGGGAAAGGTCAATATAAAAAATAACCCTACATTTTGGTTTCATTGTTGGGACCTATATATCTTGTTGCATAGTGATGGAAAATGCCTAAGAAATTATATCTTGAAAATATTAAATGATGTCTTATCGAGGTTGAAGATAACTTTGAAGTTCCATATCTTGAACTAAAAGTTTATACACATGCATGGGTTGAATAAAATATGTATATCTCCTTATATTAAATTTTATTTGTGGAAGTACCTATTAATTTGTATGCTTGGCTCCCTGCCTATGCTCAAGACCTATCAAGACATTTTAGACAATAGATAACTTGGATGATAGAGCTCAAAGGGAGTTAACATGATTGGGAGTGCCATGGACACAAGATATTAATTTCTAGTGTATAAGGGTGTTCAATAGTTACATCTTGTAGTATGCTATAACCACTTACTCATATCCATAAGAAGTAAAGTTCCATTTTCTCTGAGAACCATGTGGTTAGTATATCCAACATTTCCCACTAGAAGTGAAAAAGCTATTTATTGAATATATAATTGAAATTTTACCTATGGAGAGGTAAACTCATCCTTGTATGAGTAGTATGGTTGGAAGGGGAATGTAGGGGTGATTATGAAGGGTTTTTTGTTTGGAATGGGTTTTAATCAGTAGGAGTTATAAAAGTGCAAATATGATGAAGCTCAAATGTGTATTATAGGTGGAAGCAAAATAGGAAGGGGATAAGAGGACTCAAGAAGTTTTGTTAGGATCCATAGTGAAGTAGAAGAGTATAAGGAGTACTCACCAAATTTCAAACCATAATCAATGCTAGCTTTAGTATATACAAGAGAAGCTAGCTAGGTAATGGATACTGAAGAACTTGAATTGAACCAACCCAATTCACAAACCATAGTGTGAGATCATGATTTTGAGATATAAAAATTAATAATACATAATTGGGATAAAAAGAGTTTAGAGTCAAAGACTTTGTAAGAAAAATTTTAGTTGAGAAAGTTATAAACCATAATGTATTAACTCTTTATTTTCCTATTCAAGATAGTTTCATGGCCCAATTTGGTATTCCTAGTAGACCTAGCATAAGTAGTGGGTAAATTACTAGAATAAGTATAATAAATCAACCTAATACCATACCCAACATCTCCAATACCTCACTTACTATCAGAGGCACAAGAGGTGGACTAGGTGGTGTAATGACTGGTGACTATGAGGTGGAGTAGGAGGATGTGGTAGAATTCCCACTAGGAATAATAGAGATTAGAAGTTATAAGTAGCCACCATTACAAGTACTTCAACCATATAATATTTATTATGAACTAACACTTCATTTACTAGAATATCGAGTCATGGATAGTTTCATGGAACATGTTCATAAGTGTGAACTTATCTGGAGAACATAAAACATAACCTCCTCTAAGTGGAAGGCAACACAACTTACAACTACACTTTTGGAAAGAGAACATAAATGGTATATTAATCATGAACCTTAACAATTAGTGGTCAATTATAAGAATCTCAAGATAGCATTTATCAAAGAGTTTGATATTCCATAATTTGACAAATAAATTATTCTTGTATTAAAGGATATAAAACAAGATATAACTGAAAGTGTTGTGATTATGATACATGATTCAAGACACTCTTGTATAATATTTCATTTGAATTCAATGCCACATAGCATGATCAATGGTTCATAGGAGGTTTGTTTCTTCCATTTAGATGGAAATTATCTTAGAATAACTTTACCAATCCACATGAGGCCCTATAATCTAGCCTCTATGATAAACTTGTTGGTAGTATATATACTATAATCAATCCTTTTATGGAAGCTTAAATAGTTTCAATGGAATCAAAATTAGAAAATTTGACTACAAACAATGCTCATGACACTTACATCAGTGTATGGTGTATCTATTATGAGATTGAGGGTCATAATATAAATAATTATCCTAATAATAACATATATGTTATACTGAAGTAGTCTTGTGAAATTTTCCATGAAAAACATAATGTTCACCCTTATCCTATGTTACAAAGGGACACATAATCTAAAGTGTGTAACTACTAAAATATATGCAATGCATATACCCATGACACTAATGACTATCATCTCATCAATGATATTCATAAGGCACATGAGGTGGTATACATCAAGCTTATGTTTCAAATAATGAGGATAATGGTGGATATCATTAATGAGGTCGAGGATGAGGAGGTGGATGTTTCCAAATATGGATGCGCTATAAATGTTTTTATATGGATCCCTACCAACAAGATTGTGTAGTCTATCTAACATGAGTTTTTTATTTTAAAAAGGAGCATAGGTTGGATGAATGCCTTGAATTGTACACAACCATCATAAAAGAAAGAAATGAAAAGGGTGTCAATATGATACGCATTAATAATCCATAATAACAACCATAATCTATCACTCTGATAGCCTAATAGGTTGATATCACAACATAAAGTGCTGGATAGTCCCAGTCTATATCCATTCCACCCATTGAAAAGGTATAATGTAAAGAGCCTAATAAAACTAGGTATCTTGATGCTCAATAATATAAATAAGTGCTCCAAGATACTATGACTTTGGTAAGATAATTACAAGGTGAAATTTAATTTCTTAAGGACCATGATGCCACCCAACTATTGATATGTAAAAGGCCATCAAACATCAAAATTTAGTACATGATGAATTCTAAGAGCTTTGTAAGTGCTTGTTAGAAGAGGATATTGTCACATAGTTAAGTAATTATTTTAAACATCAGAATCCAAGGCCAACTAAAGATATTTGATTAAAACATGATCGATGATAAGATACTCTTATTCTTCCTAGCCAGCAAGAGGACAAAAAATATTTTTAGATGTTGCCATCGATGGATGGGTGATCCTAGATATTTTATTTGACACTAGTATTGAGGTTAATGTCCTCACAAAGGATGCATGGTAAAAAATGGATATCCCATCATTACAACCATAAGATTATGTATTTTTTATGGCCAATAATATACATGCTATACCAATTGGCATTCTTAAAAATGAAACTATAGGTATTCATGAACAACCTTTTAAAGTTAACTTTAAAGTTCTATAATTAGTTGAGGCTAATGATTTGTAAGCCCTATTGGGTCATATTTGGTGATTTTATAAAAACACTAATTTAAGATTCAAGAAGAGATATATTATCTTTGAGAATATTGATCAACACATTGTCATCCCATTGGATCAATAATAAGGGCCCCTATATGTTGATTCAATTAGCATGGATGAGGATATTAATCACATATACAATGTTATAGCTCGAGGTAGTGAGAATAATGATCCTAACCCTAATGGTATCCTATGATGGATGGACACATAGTCCCTATCTAATAGTATAAGTAATGCTTATGATTATTGGGGCTAAGATGACTATGACCTTACTGGGAGAGTGTGTGCTACTATCGATAGTCATGAAGACTTTCTACACCAATACCACAAGTGCCATATGTTTCTTCATCTTGTCATTAGACAATTCATGCAAGGAATAATTATGGATATTACATTTGAAAAGATTAATGAAGATTCATGGTTTCATGAATAAATGAAATTATGTGATTTCCTTCAGTGAATGGAGGATTTATAGGACTCTAATGTTGATCATGTGTGTTCATCAGTTTGCCTTCTTGATGACATGAAAATGAGGTGGTGGTGAATACATCATGAACATATCTTGAAATTTTACTATGTTTTTCATTACATCATTTTTTCCAACATGATAACCATGTATGAGGCACTATCAGATATAATGGAGTCTAAGCACTAGAACCTCACCTAGAAGCCTATAAGGCAATGTGGTTAGCAGATGAATATTCCTTAGAAAAATATATATGGGTTCATGTATTTTATGATACCTTACACACCTTGTCCAAATCATAGTATGTTTATGAAGAGCACCATATAGGTACCCATTTATAGCATTTGTTAAAAAATAACATGGTCTCAACATTATCTTATTTGTCTCCAAGGATGGATTTGCATATTACATTACAAAAAATGCATCAATTAGTTATTAGTGATCCTAGTCACATAGAAGATATACTACAAAACATAAATGGTGTGTTAGAAGAAATATTTACCATTTTTAAATATTCTATTGATCAATCCTCTTCCATTTTAGAACATGTTATCAATCATACACTATATGAATAAATTTTAAAAGTTAATTAAAAATTTGTGTTGCAATTTGATGAAGGTTAAGGATCCAGTCTACCTGATCCATCAACTAATAATTTTGATGTACCCATGAAATAAGGAACTATAAATATTCATGACATAGTTATTAGTATGTACCAACCATACTTGTAACCACTTCAAACCACACAACAAAACATTAATAATGAGGACACACTAAATATGACTACTATGGGTAATTATTGGTCTAATATCAAGATCTTCAATGTGTTTAAAATATTTAAGGAATATCAAGATGGTTTTCTTAGGAATTATAGTGAGATGAAGGGTGCTCACTCATATTTGGTTAAAATGCATATCAAATAGGTTGAAGTTGCTCACCTAGTCAAGAAATGACCTTATAAAATTAATCCAAGTTTGTGTGTATAGAATAAAGAAGAAAGTAATAGTATGTTATGCATAGGATATATTACTCATATTGATGAGTGTTAGTGGTTAATTCCCATGGTTATAATCATTAAATAATATGGGTGCATTAATTTTTTTAGACTATTAGATATGTAATGTATCTTGTGTTATTGATCCTTTCCTGACACCGTTTACTAAATAGATCCTAGAATGTGTTGTTGGGTGTGAAATTTACACTTTCATAGATGGGTTTTTGGGATACTATTAGGTCTAGATCATAGAGGATGATAGATATAAGACTACATTTTCCATTGAGTGGGGGTTCTTTGCGTATATTATCATGTTATTTGGGTTAAATAATTCACCCAATGTATTCTACAAAATAGCTATTTAGGCCTTTAAAAACTTCATCCATAACTTACTTCAAGTTTATTTTGATGATTAAATAATATATGTCTTGATGAGATACCACTATTCCAATCTCAGGCTTATGTTTGAGTGCTATACAATGCTTCAAATCTCTTTCAACTTGAAGAAGTGTCTTTTTTATACTCCATTTTACATTCTTCTTGGTAACATTATATGTCAAGATGGACTTATGGTGGACTCTTCTAAGATTTCCATCTTCCTCCATTTACCATCACTAACTAACCAATGAAAGGTTCAAACCTTTTTAGGTTATACTAAGTACTATAAGAAATTTATTCAAGGTTATGCAAGGATTGTAAGATCATTGGAGGAGCTTTTAAAATATAATGAACACTTCATTTGGACCCACTCATGCTAAGAATATTTTGTAGCCTTGAAAGACAAGCTTATCACTACATTTATTCTTTAGTTCCATGATTGGACTAAATGCTTCCATGTCTATGTTGATGCTTATGGTATGACTATTTGTTTAATACTTGTATATCATAAAGAGGGTAATCTAGATCACCCTATTTACTTTTTAAGTATAAAGATTACTGTAGTTGAGAGGAAATATACCACCATAGAGTGTGAGGCACTCTCTATGGTTTATGCTCTACTAAAGTTTTGAAAATATCCATTAGTGACTCCTTTTAAATAAAACTATTTTACATGGTCACATTTAATACTAGATCATGTTGTTCTAAAAAAATTATTTCTTTATCATCGTAAAGCCTCACAAAGCCAGTTGTGATCTTGGCCATATTTTTAGACCTAATTTTGGTGAACTAGTGCACAAAATCAAGGATGACCTACCTAATTTACAACTATTCTATGTATAATTCATTCTTAAGGAGTTATAAGATATAGTAGCCTTGTTAAATACTAGTATAGATCCAGATCATTTAAATACTTAGGCTAAGAATAAACTAGTCATGCATGTTGTTCTACTCTATCTCATTGGAGGTGACCACTATAGTCTTGGATGAGATGATGTATTTCAATGATGTCTCATGAAAATAAAGTGCTTGTATGTTCTCTTCAAATTCCATGAAGTTATTTTTATAGGAAGTTATGTTAGTGAGGCTACTACATGCAAAGTTTTGCTAACTAATTTATGGTGGAATACACTTTTTCAAGATGTAAAGTTGTAGACAATTCAATGTGATATTTTCCAATTCATAGGGAAACTAAATCACTGAGATGCAATTCCATTAAATCCTATTATGTCATAGGATCCAATTGAGAAATGGGCCATTGACTTTATTTTCCTCATCAACCCATCTGAATGACATATCAGCTCATACTATGTCATCATAGCAATCAATTATCTCACATGTTGGGCTAAAGTTGTACCAACATGAGATTGTATTATGGTAAATATAATGCACTTCATTTGGGAACATATTATCATATATTTTGGCTATATATTAAGTTTTAATAGTGACTAATTAACAGACTTCCTCAATGACACTATCAAAGTATTTTTAGTTGAATTTATGATTTCCCATCATAAGACCATGCCATATCATCCCCATGCAAATGACACTGTTGAGGTATTCAAAAAAATCTTAGGTATAATCCTCACAAAAATTTAATATTAGACACATCAATTGGGATGATCAGGTGGCTATAATTCTTTAGACCTACTAGATAAATTACAAGTGCCTCAACAAAAGTACATCATTTAATCTTCTATTTGGCATAGAAGTAGTTCTTTTGATTGAGTTCATAATTCCCTCTTTTAATTTCATGTGTTGGATGGATATATGTTGAACCATCATTAAAATCATGCTTGTATACCTTCCTAAAATTATATAAATCTCATTTTATTTCTCATTGGATTCAAGATGTGGAAAAATAGAAATAGATGGCCTAACATGATTGCCAACTCAAACATAAGAATTTTACACTAGGTATGCAAGTCTTACTCTATGAATTCAAGTTTTCACACCAATCTAGAAATCTCCCTATTCAATATAATTTTCCTTTTATTGTTCACAATATTAATCCTACTAGTGCATGTCATTTAAAATGATTAGATGGCCAATTTCTTCCTAGCCCTTATAATGGTAGCTGACTATAGTTGTATTTTTTATCTTAAGTTTTTAAATATTATACCAATAAGGTGTATGCCAATAGTTCATTATTTATTGTTTTCAATAAAGTGCTACCATAGTTGCACACCATTTTTTATTATTTTTCTATTCTTTTTGCAACTTGATACTTATGCATTCCTAGAGGACCACAAAGCATGATTAGTATGGGGAGATGTTGGAACCTAAATTTTGTCTAAGTATTTTTGTATTAACATAGAACAAGCATGGCATGGAAGACAATGGATTGAAAGGCAATGGCACATAAAAAAATGGAGTAAGAGATAGTGACATGATAAGACCTATTTATATCACAGGTATAATAAATGGATAACCTAAGAGTAAAGGGCTCAGAATATTAGTGGAAGACTTAGGGAGAATGAAGGAAGTGGGAAATTATTTAGGAGTGATTCTCAAGGATAGAACAAACTTCAATCATACATGAGTTTGGCACCATCCTACATGAAGATAAACACTTTGTAATGAGGATCTAGCATTGAATGGGAATATAAGGATGTAAAGGCTTGGGTCCATAGGAAAAACAAAGTAGATGACTGCCATGATTCTCAGTTCACTATATATCATTGGATAGTCATTAGAAGTGTCATAATTATTGTAATAACTTGGTCAGGGAGAACCAAGTATAAATACCCCTATATAGAGATTTTTGATTTTGTTGAATATTATTGTATAATGATGGATTGTGGTAAATAGTGGAATCATGAATATCATTGTAAACTTGATATTACACTACAATTTATAGTTATTTTGTATCACTAAGTTGATAATTCATCTATTATGTAACTTATAGACCCCATTTAGATAAAATTAATAGAATCTATGTTTGATAAACATGTGTAATGAGTATTATGTATATCATGGAAATTATTATCTTAATCATGTTTGTTCACTTACCTAAAACTAAGTACACACACACACACACACACACACACACACACACACACACACACACACACACACACACACACACACACACACACACACACACACACACACACACACACACACACACACACACACACACACACACACACACACACACACACACACAAACACACACACACACACACACACACACACACACACACACACACACACACACACACACACACACACACACACACACACACACACACACACACACACAAACATTTTAATTTGATTCAAATTCAAACATGAATTTTAATATGTTATAAACATGTTTTACATGAAAATTAATATTAAATATATAAAAATAGGTTCCCAATACATCAAAATACTATTTAGTTTTAATCAAATAGATAATCTTTGTTTGGAGGGAAATTTGCATGTATAATTTTTCAAAAATGATTGATCAACACTTTTTGGTGTAATATTTGAGAGATCAAAATTAAATAATTCTTAGAGGAATAAAAATGTCATTTGAACACAATGGTTTACTATGTTTAGTCACATAGGTTTCCATTCAAAATATATGGCCACACAAAATCACCAATCAGGTAGATTTGATAGTTTTCATACTTAGCCAAAAAAATTATCATTTTCATAGTTGTCAAAATAGATTGTCATCACTATTTCATGATGGATTTAGTATAATAAAATAAATTTGGATAAAATTAAAAAAATCAATGTATAAAACCAAAAAAAATTATAATAGATTGGTTAGAGATTCATAGTAAAATAAAATTTCAATTAAAAGTTATGGCTCCACAAAATCAATGCATCAAATAGATCTGACAATTTTTGTATTTAACCAAATAAATTATTTTGTCCTAATAATATAATTTAAGATAAATAATATCATTTAAGGATATAAATATTTATTTAAAATTATAAAAAATATCTAAAACTCATGTAAATTTATAGGAATAAGTCAATTGAATTTATTTTTATATAGATATTAATTGTTAAAAAATAAATAAAACATGTAATTTAGATGGCAATTCAATACAAGTTTTTATTTGTTTTTAGTAGGGATAAAATTAGAACTATATTTCACTCTTTGTGTGAAGTATGATTTAGTGGATTTGATACACTTAGATTCATTATTAATAATTTTTATTGAACCCATTATTATTGAGGAGAAATTTTGGCTATTAAAATTAATAAAAAAATTTGAGTAGTTTTTCTTGACTTGCCTTTTATATGTAAATCTTGATTCCTCTCCAAATCTATATATTGTATAAGAAGTGTTATCATTCTATTATATTAGTTATTTATTTGTGCACAATTTTTTTTCATAAAATTATTCATTTAAGGTTATAGCTAATTTGAATGTCTTTTGCATATTAATTATAATCCCCCTTTGTAGATGTGAGAGAGAAATCTAACAAATGCAATAACCTTTGATTATGCATGTTTGAGTTTACTATGTTTTGGTTCCATTTAAATAATTAATTTGTTTTATTATTGGTGTGTTATAGTAGATTGTAACATACATTGGTCTTCTAATTTATTGTCCTACCTTAGTTCAAGTTCTATTCTTGAAATATTTTTGTCTTGTATGGTCTACATAGATCTCTTCTACCTTATTGTTCCCTCTTTTATATTTTTTTAATGAGGTCTTAATATTTTAACATATAATCACTATAATATATGTTCTTGGATATTAATTTTATCTCTTTGGTGAATTTCACCTGATAGGATGTAGGTCACATGTTATTCTACCATGGGGTTAATCTAAAACCTCATACATGTAACTTGTGGCTTAGAGTGATTAATCATTTATCTTAAAATGAGAGAGTAAAAATTCATTGTTTTTTGTGTCCACATAAACTATATTAATATAAAATTGCTGATATAAGGAGGGAATATTGTGAATAAATTTCATCTGATGCATCATTTTATTTTAGTTGCTTGTTAAAATATAAAAATCCAAAAAAAAAATTAAATTAGAAAATTATAAATTAAAAAATATCTTCTCTTGATGAATCATTCATAAACATATCAGTTATTCAACATGATTTACAAGATGATCCATTTGTTTTTATTCTTAGTTTTCAAAACAATGGTAAAATAAGTGCTAAATAACATTTTATTTCTTACATATTCACTTTAAATGTGAAATTTGAGGGTGTACCCTGAAAATTATTTTATTTTAATTTAGAGGAACAAGCTTATGATTGGTTTTTAATATTGGAACCTAATTCTATTTCTAGTTAGAAGAGTTTTGAAGATCAATTTTTGTTTCAATTTGGACATGCTTTAGATTCATTAACCCCCACTTTTATGAGATTGTCTACAAAAAGTACTTTGGTTTCATCTTGTATAGAAGTTATTTATTCTATTAATAAAGGTCAAATGGAATATCTATTCTATTTTGAAAGTATTATGCTTGTTAATAAAAAAAATTATGATCCCATCATTGTTCCAATAGAAGTATTTATATATGATAAATTTGATCATAAATATTATAATTTTATAAATCATGGTATGATTGAAGAGGAATAAGATATTTTAGATAATAAATACAAAGAGATTTCAAATTTGGAAAAGCATAATCAACACATGCAAGATTAATTAAGAGAATATGTTTATTTATTAGATAATTTAAATCTCAAATAATTAGTATTTATTGAAAATATTTCTCTAAACATTAGATTCACCAAACTTTAGGTAAATGAATCTCTTATTTATGTTTGGAAAGACTTTAATTTAAATTTTTTATATACTAGTGTTTATTCAAATTTTTGAATTAAGTAAGATAATTATGTAGAAAAATTGCATGCATTATATTTTGGGGTTCAAAAGAATGAAGATAAAATAATTTTTTAAGGAATATTAAAATCACCTAAAAGTCTTATTTAGATGCTAAGAGTGTTACTTGAGACAAATTATTCCTAGCTTAGCCGTAGACCTATCCTAGAGCCTTTATCACACTTTTTCAACCATTGTGTGGACCATAGATGTCCCTTATAATCTAAAACATAATCCTAAACCTAAATTCTGAGTTCCTATCCCCTTGTGCCTAGTATCTTTCTATCTAGACACTCACACCACATTAAGGACTCTAGAGCCAAATCGTGCTAGTGTACCCAACATGGCACTAGTGTCCTTTGCCTTAACTTTCTTGAACATACATATTTTCAAATTTGTATCCCTCCTAAGTTTGATTTAATCATATTTTATTATCTACATAAAATAAAAAAAATAATACAAATACAATACTATTAGACCTATATCCACTAGATGGAAAATAAATGCAAAAATCCTATTCAAACAAGAAACAAGATGAGAAAAATCAAGGTTATTAATCCCAATTTTACCCTAATTCTACATACTATCATCTACAACTAACCTAAGCATATATTTCAAAGAATTATAATTTCAATCATGCTCAAGTCATTCAAGACCACTATCATTCTACCATTCACTTGCACTTACACCAAACACTAGGTTTGAGAACTACATTGGGATTGATCCCTCCTTGGAGTATTGGTATGCAGGCAACTTTATTCATAATAGGGTGTTGAAGATGTCCAACCTATCCTATTAATGAACACAAATTATCATATCATGCCATACTAGAAATTAGGATTAGGTTTTTTTACATTAAATTAACTATTTTAGGCACAATATATATTTTTATATTTTTTGTGTGCAAGAATAGAACCCAAAAATATAGATGTAGGTGATATCAAAATTTAGGAACAATCCTAAAAAGAGGAAACTAGCACCATTTTTAGTATACTAGAGCCACATGTTGATACTATCCAATTGGGGTGATAATATCCATGGAGGGATTTGACTTAGGGATTCTATAGATCATACTAAGACTTATCTATAACCTAGTTTTTAGCACCCAGATCTTTTATGATAGTTATTTTCTAAATAAGTATCTATTTGTACATATTAATATTTTTAAAATTCAAAATAAATAAAATTATATAACAAATTAGTGGTTATTTATTTACTATTTCACTTATTTATACAAGTTATCTCTTTAATCTAATATAGGATTTACATTAGGTTAAAACATCTAGTGAACCTAAATTAATTCAAATATTGCTTAAAACCCTTATTTTACCTAGGGTTTACCTTCTCCCAATTTTTATGAAATAAATTAGGGTTATAAAATTATATTTTTTTGGCATAACTTATCTCATTTAATCAATCCCATAGTAGGATTTCATTTATTGAATGTAATTTAAATTTTTATAAATAAACCCTAACCTTAGATAACCCTAGGGTTTACATTTCCAAAACTCAAATTTTAGATCCATATATATTCTAATTGTATATCATATGATCATGATCATGATCATAATGATAGAATAAATTAATCACTTTTTATTGAAAATTTTAATACTTTCATTTGCATGCTTGTTCCCTTTAATTCAAAATGAACTCAAAAAATACATAAACACATGTATAGATGATGCTTTATATCAATTGCAATATATGTCATTTCGAATAACATTTTATATTTCTCCTATGTGTAATTACATTAATAGGCAAATCCACACACATATAAATGATCTAGTACATAAGCTAATAACTATGTTTTAAGCTTTAATGTCATATCTTATGCACATGAAAGAGTCTCCTTCTCCTCCTCATCTCCATGAGGGTGATAGCTACTTCCCCTCTAACCAAGCCCATGTTATCATTCATCCAAAATATGAAGTAGCATTTACTAATGTAAATATTCCATATACTTCACCTATTCACACCTCTTACCTACAAGGTGTGGGCCTACATGTTCAATAAAAAATAGCTAGGATTTGCACTTATGAGATTGTATGTGTTCAAATTATAATTATGAGTACGATAATTATAGGCTTACAAAATAAGAATAAAATATTACATGAAAATATTACAACATTTTAAAATCAATTTATAATACAAAGGCCTCTAGGGAATAATAGTAAATCATGTATATGCATCTTCACCTAGTCAATTAACGACAAACATTGTTACATATCCAAATCATAAATCACAATATATTACATATACAACTATTGATTCAAAAAACATTCAAAGATAAAATAAGAGGTCAAGTGAGGTACTAAGGGAAATGATTAAAGATATGTTGATCAACCTACCTCCTACACCTAATGAGGAGATCAAAATATTTTTTTCCATATCATAGAATGCATGGGCACCACACTAATTCATGTTTAGAATTGAAAAGGAAAATATAATACATAATGGATGTAGATGACTCACACAGTGACACATTATCCACACAACATACAATAGCACATCTACACATTCAAAAAGGGTTAAATTCAAAAATAATACAAAAATGGTTACCAAAATATAACTCAATAATAAAAGGTTCATAAAGCATAATCAAATCTAGAAAGAGTATATAAATCATAGGTAAAGCAATAAAATTATGCAAATATACCTATCCAAAATGAGGATCAATTTTCAAATCAGTATGGGTTTAATCAAAAGTATCTACAATAATTTGATTATCATGGTCAATGTTTGGACAAGCATTCCTAATAGATCACTTCTCATATTCTAGTAGTTGATTATATTGGTCAACAAGTTTTGGTATTTATTAAAAATCATAAGGTACATCAATCACATGTATAGTTGATCAAGGACAAACATCCATATACATAGGAATTGTTACAAAAAATCAAGATCTTAAGTTGCAAAGTCAAAATCATGCTACACAAACAAGTATTCTCAAAATAGGTTTTATAGAAAAATAGCCTCTACAACACCATATATCTACAATAATGATAGTTTCAAAGTGTAAAATCACAATCAATATTATAAATCATATTTTAGAAAAGTCAACTCCATAGTATGAAGGCAATTCCCTCTAGCGTTCTAGGTTATCATGATTTTGATGGTGAACAATATTATGATTCTGATGATGAACAACACTCATATTTATACTAAAAAAACATTCAATTAGAGCATATCCATCACACTACATGAGAGATTAACATTCTTATTTTTGACACAAGTCACAGTGATAGTGAGTCTTCCATGAGACTCATCGGTTAGTATGGTTTATCTTTTCTTATACATACTTTCCCTCTCTTTTGGGACTTATACATAGTTCATTTTGATGTTAATTATACATATATTATATCTATAAAATATAAAAACAATTTAACATGTCAAAACACAAAAATATTCAAATATTACTCAAAAACACAAAATTTACTTATTATATACATTACTATGTTTACATTTTTTATAATTTTTAAACATTAGATCTGTTATATATTATAGTATATTTATTTTCATCACATATATGATTCACTTTTTATTATTGAGTGCTTGTAGATTGCTTAAAATACTCCAATCTACTACACTAATACAAACATACTATCATATACCCACTAAGGGCATATAAACTGATCCATGTTTATTCATTTGATATATATGCCCACTTGAGGGCATGTCATACATAGTTTCTACTACCAATTTTTATCTTTACATTTTATACATTCTATTTTTCACATTTATATATCTTTATATTGATCGTTAATACTCATACTTAGATTTGTTTTACTATCACTAACTTATAATCATGATATATACATTCTATAATTTACACATATTTATACTACATTCATACATACTTTCATTTATATCTGTTCTAGTTTAGAATTGATTACTTTTCCTATGCTTATTTAATTCAAGGGAATTTGAATATGCAATTACTCTTTTGATCTACACCACTTCTATTTATTTATGCCTTGGACATGTTCCAATGTCCCTTAAGTGTGTATTATTAATTATGTATGTAGACATTTCAACATGTCCTTCTATATGTCTTTGATCCAAATTGTTTGTTGCCTACTTATGTGGACATTTGAACATTTCCTTTTATGTATTCTTTCTCAAATTTAGTGACATATACCCATGTCCTTTGTATTGTGGACCCTTGCCCTGTTTTACATGCCTCATGTGTTTTGTATGAATGCTTCATGGACATGACCATTGTATTATTTTGTTACACACACCAATTCTAATTTCCATGAGGGATCTCATATATCTACCCTTTCTTACTTGGGTGTCATGATGGACATCATGCCCCATCCCTGAGGTAGTTACTCAAATTTGTTTTTATACACATTGGTTACGTATATCTTGACACCCTTATGAAATGATAGATACAAAATACATCTTAGATTACATAATTATTCTCAAATTATTTTTCATTCTAACATTATTTTTGCATTGTATATTGGGTTATCATGCAATTATCATATATGCTTTGGCTAACACATTTTGTAGAGTTATTTATTTGGAGGATAGTTCTTGTATAGGTTTCATAAATAAGCTCAAAAGAGGGGAGATTTATAGGGGTTTGTCACAAATTTCAGCATCTTACATTGCTATTCAAAAATCCTTTTCATTACATAGGCTCAATTTTATGAAATCAGACATAGGTAAGATAGGAAAAACTAAGGACTTAAAAAGTATTTTAGTCACCTAGATTTTAGACAAGATAGACATTAGCACCTATAATGGGACACTAGAACCACATGGAGCTACTATACATTGCATGGCACTACTATCTAGTATCCCCATCTTTAGGGTAATTTAGATTAGACAAAATAGTAATCCAAGTACAATACAAGTTTATACATATACAACTATAGGTTTGATAGTTATGTTTAAATTTTTATTAGATACACTTGTTTTATCTCAAATTCATATCAATTTCTTAGAGTATGGGAATATTAGATACATAGACACTCTCTTTAAAACTTAGTCTAGAAACAATATACTAAGATATCAGATTAGGGGCATGTGTGTGAAACATTGTCTCCATATGTTTTGTTACACACAAGTTGATTATGTGAAATGAAAAACTCCATGTAATTATATACATTATATACACTTGACATCATATTCTAGGTTATCACCAATTTCATGCCTTACTCCATATACAATGGTTGGCATTCTTGAGTGGCCTAGAGTTGCCTAACGTACCTGAGTGGCTACAAAGATGAGATATATAGTTAGATATTTTCAGAACTTTACATAGTTTAGTTTTATATGCATCTACTACACATGGGTGAGAAATGATGGATTCATAGCCTAATTAATTTCTTGATCCACTTACATGGGAGGGTTTTACACACTTATAGTCTTATCCAATTTATTCACAGTTCATGATCCACTAAGTAGGGTGGGAAATGATGGATTCAAAACCAAATTGAATTCTTGATCCACCCACATATGAGGATTGAGAAAATTATCAACTCAGTCTAAGATATTTAATGATTTTATCACTAAGTACATGTACACACATAGTTTTTCACCAAGTTCATGCATTGGTTTGCATAACTAATGAGACATATTTATTATTTTCCTCTTTCCTATCTCTTTAATTATCTTTACTCAATTAATTTATTCAACATAGTCTTTTGCTTTTGATCTCTCTTAAATAAGGACTAATTTTGAAATGTTTCATTGTAGGTCATGATTTGGATCATGCTTCACATACGCATACCCAAGTTCACATACTTAGACTCAACCACATAGGATTCACTTCTTAGCTAAGTCCAAGTACACTTATTTTTCATTTATACTACTCATTTTTTAAATACATTTATAGCATAAAAGGGTGAAAATGTAATAACCTAAAAGCAGTATTTGTATGCTAAGAGTGATACTTAAGACAACCTATTACTACCTTATCCCTAGACCTATCCTAGATCCTTTATGACACTTTTTCATCCATTATGCAGACAACATATGTCCCTTCTCAGCTCAAACATAGTCCCAAACTTTCACCCCTAGATCTTGGACCTTCATGCCCAACAACTTACTAGCTACACACTAGCACTATATTAAGGACACTAGAGCCACATGGAATTAGTGTCACCAACATAGTTCTAGTGTCCCTTACCTTAATTCTCTTGAAAAATTATATTTTAAAATGTGTACCCCTCCTAAGGTCATATTAAGAACATTTTGTTATCTACACAAGCTACGAAACTCTATAAGCACAATACTATTAGACCTATATCCACTAGATATTAAATTGATACAAAAAACCTATTCATAAAAGAAACATGTTGAGAATAATCAAGGTTATTAACCCCTATTCTTCCTTACTTATATATAGTACCATATATGTCTTCCCTAAACCCAGATTTCAAATATTTCAAATCTCAAGCACACTTAAGGCATTCAAGACCACTATCATTCTAGCAATCACTTTCACTTGCACCAAATACTAGGTGGGATAACTACATCAGTCTTGATCCCTCCTCAGAGTATTGGTATATCAAAAAATATCTTCATAGTGAGGTTTTGAGGAAGTTTGACCTATCATACTAATTAACACACATTTTTATATCATGCCATAATTGTAAATAAGAATAGGGTTTTGCATATTAAATTAGTAACTCTAGGCATAATATAAATTTACATATTTTGTGAACACAAGAACATAACCTAGAAACACAGGTGTAGGTGCTACCAAAATTTAGAAATAGACCTACAAGGAGGACACTATTGCCATTTTCAAGACACTATAGTCACATGGTACTAATGTCTATGTGTGGTACTACTATCCAGGGAAGGATTTGACTTATGGATCTTGTATATGACACTCATAACTATTTGTAACCCATTTTATGTACCTAAATCTTCCATAATAGTTATTTTCTAGATAAGTCTCTATTTACACATATTTATTACTATTTTTAGAAAGTCAAAGCAAGTCAAATTCTATAAAAAATTAGTAATCATTCATTTCAATTATTTACATGACTAAACCCTTTAATCTAATATAGGATTTACATAGCTAAACCCTAAAAGGTTAAAACAAATACAAATATGTTATTGCACGTTTGAGGATTTTAACTATAAGAATCTTTCTTATACCAAAGAGTGGGAGAAATTCTAGAGAAAAATTCCATATCCACCCTCCCAACTTTGTTTATTTTTTTAAAAATTATAATAAATTAGTTTTTATTATTATTTAGTTTAGTTTTCTTTCAATTAATTAGTTTTAGTAAATAAAGTCATCATGATCATTCATTCACTTCACAAAATTATCAAAGATGTTCACATTTAAGGATATTTATAGATTTCTCATGAGATATTTTAATCTTGGAATAAATGTATATGTCATAATTAAATTTATATTTTATTTAAATGGAATAAACTTAATATATTATTGAAAATTACTTTGATATTTTCATGTAAATTTTGGAAAGACTTTTCATTTTGAAAGATCAATTGCATATTTATATGTTAAAAATTTGATGAGGGATAATAATGTTGGATGATTATTAGTTATGTCATGATGATGTTGTGGAGGTGTCTTGATGAGTGGATGAAGTTCCTTGTTAGTCTAAGTGACAATGAAAAAGTATGCAATGTTCTTGTCCTAGTATGCTTAAAGAAGGCTTGGTTGATCTTCAATTTTGGCATGGTTAGAGATGTTGAAGGATGAGTATGGTGATTTGAGGATATGAAATAGGTCACATAAGATTTTTTATATGCTTTGAGTTCTTGTGTGTATGATTGGATTTCTTCTAACTGATCATTATTTTCATCTAGATATTTTAGGTCTAGTGGCAAAAATTTTGAGTACGTAGTTTGCTGATGTCACCATTGTCATATGTGAATGAGTAAGGGGGATTTGGTCATATGGTTGTGATAAAATTAGTCCCTAGTTGATATACACTAAATATCAATTCATGTGATGAAGTGTAGTTAAAGATATGCAAGTGTAAAAATTGGGATCTTAGGTAGTTTGATAGTCTTTTCCCATACTTAGCCAAATTTACAAATGTGGTAAGAAGAGCTAAGTAATAATTTTGATGATGTTATATTTTGAAATATTGAAGATTTAAAGATAAAATTATAATATGGGTTTGTTCAATTTTATGCCTATTTTATTTACACTAAATTTTAGGTCATACAATGAAGTGCATCAAAATATATGCATGTGAAAAGTTGGCCTTATAGATAGTTTTTGACATAGCTAGCTCTGTGGCAAAGGAAATCTGAGTGAGAAGATTAATAGATTTATATCTCACACAAGTAAAGGTTTTAAGAGAAAATTGACACATGGTTAGATTCTCTTATGTGAAGAGATCATATGGTCCATATTTTATATCATTCATGTAAGCACAAAAAAATTCATTGAGGTCCAAAGTTGGCATTCTAGGTAGATAAGAAATGGTTCCCATACTTAGTATTTTTGTAAAATATTAAAGATTAGGACCAGATGGAGATCTAATGTTTCTTGAGAGTTAATACATGTAGATCTATGGTGTATAGTAAATTAAATGGGTTAAAGTATTTGATGCTTATTCTGAGTAAAGATTGAGCTCATTACAAAAGGATCGATGGAGTGTGTTCATTCTAAGATGTTTGAAAGCAACGAGATGAGGACAACTGTTCAAAGTTAAACATAAAGAATAGATAAATAACAAAATTATTCCAAGGATCAAGAATGATAAAGTGTTCATACTAATAGAGATCAATGGTGTGTATTAAATTCAAGAGGTCAAAGTGATAGTTGTTTAGTATTGCTAAAGCAAGGAAAATCTTTAAAATATTGATGGAGTGTGTGCGATCAAGATTGTAAGATTGCACAAGATGAGGCCAAGTGTTCAAAGTTTAACATTTGGGTAGTGGTGTACTATGAGTTAAGGTTATAACAAGATCAATTTTATGTGATTGATTAAATAAATAAGGAAATGAGATGTGATCATGATGTCTGAGCTTTAACTATAACCTTTTGCATTTGAATATTTGAATTTAACAAAGGAAAAACTAATGCTCTATATTTTCACTATACCTTTCAATCTATGTAGAATTTTCTCATGGTGTAAAAATTAAAATTGTAGAGGACTCTAAGTCACATCTATAAATATATATTTGAAGATATGAAAGTGTGTATAGATAAAGATATGAATCTATAAATTTGACTGTGTGTTTTGCCATGGATTTTAGGTGACTGAAGAAGGATAACTGATCTTGTGTTGATGTTGTTTCAATGTTTCATGATGAATTAGTTATTAGGGAATGCTATAGACTCTATGAGGATCATTTTTATGGATTTTAAAGGTATTATAAATCTATATTTAGTATGAACAATGCTTAATAAGTTGACTATGGGTCCTTATGAAAAAAGCTAATGTTTGAGTTGATTGAGATTGAATAAAAGAGTGAAATGATGAATGTAAGAATCTAATAATGATATAAGAGTCATGTGGAGTGGACCTATGAATTTTTAAGTGGTTATATGTTCTTATTTTTCTCAATGATGTGCTAAATGGGTAAATAGGTCTTCATGAGACCTATAAGAGCTACAACGGCCTAATTGAAAGGTTTAGCTACTTAAGGGTGACCCAAGGATGCTATGGCTGACCTAAGTAGATGGTTTTGATCTATGTATTAATGTGATATATTCATTAAGGGTTAAGGCATGACTACTAGTTAATGAAGATGATGATGATCATGAATTCTCTATAAATGGTGTAACCAAATGAGATGATTTCTAGACTTGAGGGAGATATGTGTGTGGTATTTGGATTTGAGATCATAGTGTTGTGAAGCAAAGGAAAGGGTGGATACCCAGTGGATGATTTAAAAAAATAATAGATGGAGGACTGTATGTATGACATGTAGATCATAATTCTATTTTTATAATAGTGCTCTTGTAGATTGAGTGTGAGTGAAGGTAAAGAGTGATAATCAGAGGTCCATCATCAAGTGTTGAAGATATCAGTTCAAAGGTGGAGGTATTCATAGGTTTCATTATGGTAGCTCAACATCTAGAGGGTTGTATCCTCCTTACAATGTGGAACTTGATAAAGGTCTATTTGTTCTTGTATCTTAGTTAGACCAGTGTTGTAGCACCTTGTGGGATTATAGTCTCACTAAATAAGGGATGGTAGTTCTTTGATTAGTTACGGTTGGTCTAAAATGGTTCTTTTTATTATAGGATAGCAATCTAATTTCAAGTTATAGTGGGTTTTCTCCCCCATGAGGGTCTCCCACATATGTCATGTGTTATGTGCTTGATCTTGCATTGTCTCTCTTGTTCATTGCTATGAATGTTGTGTATTCTTCATTAATTCTTGTGGCAATTGCTTAAGAGTTTAAAAGGATTAAAATTAGATTTGGAATATCTAGGCTCACTAATTCACCCCTCTCTCAATTATTTTATCTCTAATAAATAAAAATATAAATGTATATACATTGGCAAGGATATATTGATAAAAATAAGTTCTATTATACCTACACCTAGATAATGGTGGTTCTCAACCTTCCTTACATTTATGTTTCAAAATAAATCAATGGATCAAAATCATACAAAATTATGGAAAAAGGGTGATTTAATTAAAATCTATTAGGTTTATATACATCTATATGGAAATAGATCAATACTTAGATTATAATCAGAGGCATCTCTATCGAGGCTATATATATTTGGTTGGAAGCAGAGCAATACCCAGACTTCCCTTACTATTGTTATAAAATCAAGAAATCAAAATGAAATCTTAGTGTTTATCTAGATCTCTATCAAAACTCTTATAACAAGGTGAAATAATATTCAAAAAATCATATACAATGTGATAAATGAGAAGGGTTTGTATGTTTCATTATTATGTTTAAGATTATTTCAATTCTATGTTTTGCTTAGTTATTTCTTATAAAGTTTATTTTTTTATATGAAAATTAAACTAGAAATTATAGGTTCTTAAATAATCAAGAGCAATTTCCCAGTGAGTCATCAATTATTATTTATCAACATTCCCAATCTTTAAAAAACTTTTGACCTTCATATTTTAGCTAAAATTGCTTTCCCATGCTAATTGATTATACATTGTTAGTTAAAAAGATATATATTTATTTTAATATGATTTGAATTTAAAATTAATTATAATATGTTTTGAACATGTTTTAGGTGAAAAGGATTGTTAAATATAGTAAAATAAATTCTCAATACATCTAAATAATATTTAGTGTTTAGTAGATGGATAAGCTTTGTTTGGAGGAAAGTTGTGCATGTACAATTTTTCAAAAATGACTGATATTTTTAGTGAAATATTTGAGAGATAAAATTAAATTAGATAAGGTTAAAAAATTATTAAGGAAATAGAAATATTAGTGAAACATAATGGTTTTACTATTTTTAGTCACATGAGTTTCTAATCAAAACATATGGCTTCATGAAATCACCCTACTAGGAAGATTTGATATTTTTCATACTTGGCCTATTTTCTATCAGTTTCAAAGTTGTAAAATGGATTGTCAACACTATTACATGATGAATTTTTTAAAATAAAATAAAATTAGATAAAAATATAAAATCATGTATAAATACAAATATAACGAGAATATAGTGGTTTAATTTTCAAAGTAAACTATTTTTTTAATTAAAAGTTATGGCTTCACAAAGTTAGTGTATCAGACATATTTGGTAATTTTTGTATGTAGCCAAATAAAATATTTGAACCTAGATAATATTATTTAAGATAATTAATATTATTCAAGGCTAGAAATATTATCTAAAACTCATACCAATTTGAAGGAACAAGTCAATTGAATCTATTTTTAGTGCATATTAGTTGTTAAAAAATAAATGAAAAAGGTAATTTGGATGAAAATTCAATGCACATTTTTTTAAATTTCTATTAGGGATAAAATTATAACTATAGTTAATTAAATTCATAAAATCCTAGAAAAGAGCAGGAGAATGAAGCAAAGTAGGAGATTAGGTTTCAAATTAGTACGTGGGTAGGAAGTTTCTAGTGAGGACAATAGAGGAGAGGATGAAATAGATTTAGACTTAGATCAAGGGGATTGGGATATTATAGGGTCATGTTTGAAGGTGAATATTTTTTTTGGGATTAATTGGGATATGTATAAATCTCATGAGTAGTGGTTTTCTATCTATGTTCTTAGTGGAGGTAGGGCAACTCGATTTAGGATCTCTAGGTTTTGGATGGTTGTCTCTCTAGTTAATCATGGTTTTAAACTTATACCAAGGGTGGGGGATGATTACCCAACTTTATAATCTTTTTATAAACTTAGAGACATGATAATTTGGCCAAGAATATATTTTTGTTCGATGGTCAAATATGTCTAGTTAAAAATGGGTAGAGCTTGGTCTGAGCATGTGATTGGGTCTATATCCCCAAATCATGCTTGGGGGTTGTTGAATATCAAACATAACAAAATTTTGATCCATATATTAACCCATGATAATAAAAAGGTTTTAAAAATGTATTAATTTGTGATGTTTAAATGTTTCCACAATGTTAGATATGGTCTTTTGGAAAGATATGGCATGTGTTCAATTGGAAATAAAGGCCTACATCTAGTATGGATTTGTTTTAATACTTTATTTTGTTTAAAATATATATGTTGGGATATGTATTTTGACCTATAATTGATTTAATAAAGGGGTTCGACTCATGGGGGAATCCTTATCTAAATTCTTTACTTGCTTATTTAATATTATTCAAGGAGATATTAGGACAAAATGGCTTGAGGGCTTTAGACACATTGCAATGGATCACTCAAACATATTTTATTTAAATTCGTATGATTATTATAGGTGTTATGTGTTAAGATATCATGTAAGCCTTTATGGGAAGAAATTTTTCTTGGTCCTACATGGTATGTTCCCATTTTACTTATGGTTATAAGGATCTAGGTAAAAACCCTTATTTTCTTTGTTTCAATCCTCTAATGTGAGGATTTATTTTATGTCAATTAAATTAGGTTTGATGGATCATATTCAAAACCCTCTAAGTATTAATTTAGTTAAAAATATTTTTATTCCTTCATTTCTATATCGATTCTTTTGATTGAGGATCAACTCAATGGACAACTATAGGGTTTAAATTAGTAATATGAAGAGGGACATGTCAAATAGGAGATCCAGTTTCATGATGATTTTCTTCATTAAGGATAGATGAATCTATGCCAAAACATATTATACATTGGTAGAAGTTATGGAAATCCACCCCATTTCTTTCTAGGTTTGGGTGGTTGTTTGAAGATCCCACTTCAATCCTTCATGGATGTTAGAAGATTCTGCCTGTGGACATTTGTGGATGATAGAGGATTCCACTCTGATACCTAATCAATGGAACTAGGTGGTCCTTATGGTCTCTAGGATTTATTTGAAAACCCTTTGGAAGATTTTAGTCCTCAAAGAGGAGGACCAACCCCATGATACTAGTTTATTTAATTAGTTGTTGTTGTTTTCTAACTATTTTATCATTGTAATTTAGTTTTTTAGTATCTCTATGTTGTAGTTTGTTTTGGGTAAGATTTTATTATTATAAATATTATATTGTTTAGCCTTATCTAATTAATTTTTGTCTATATTATAGTTCCCTAACCCCCCAAAAATTATGCTTTAACCCTTAATACTATTTATGTTAGATAAGCATTAGTGTATTTGGTCTACATAGCTTCATTATTAATAATTTGTATTGAACCCATTATTATTGAGGAGAAATATTAGCTATTAAGATTAATAATAAATTTTGAGAAGTTATATTCAACTTGGTATTTATGTTTAAAACTTGATTCTTCTCCAAATCTAGGGATTGCATAAGAGGTGTTGTCTTTCTAGTATCTTAGTTCTTTATTTTTACATGATTTACTTTATTTTAATATAGTTATTTATTTTATGTTATAGATAATTTTAATACATTTTACATGCTAATTATAATCCCCCTTTGTAGATGTGAAATATAAATTTTCTAGATGTAAAAACCTTTGGTTATGCATGTTTGAGTTTACTATGTTTTCAATTACCTCGACTCCTTATGGTGTTTGATTTTTTATGTGCTAAAACAACTTACAATAGACATTGGTCTTCTGATTTCTTATCCTACATTATTTCAAGTGATAGTCTTCAAAGGTTTTCATCTTGTGTGGTCCATAGGCCTCTTTTATTCCCTGCTCTTCTCTCTCTCTTTTTTTTAATGAGGTCTTATTATCTTAACATAACATCATTATAAATATATGTTCTTGGATGTTAATGTGATCACTTATAATAATTTTCCTTCATGAGATGTAGGTCACATGTTGTTATTCAACCACTTAGTTAATATAAAACAACATACCTAAAAATCATGCCTTGGAGTGATTAATCATCAATATTAAAATGAGAGGGTGAAAACTTGTTGTCTTTGGTGTGCATAAAAATTGCATCAATAAGTTACATTATGATTTGTATATATGATGCACTCTTCCTTGATGGTGATTCCACAACTACATTTTTTGTGAATGGGAGGACCACTCTTAGTGAATAGATGTGTGTGGGGATATGAAATTATATTTTTTTGGAGCTAAATCCTATGATGATCTTCTCCCTGTTATTACATTTTTCTATGTATCAATATTGGTCATATATTAAATTTTATTGGATTTTTACTCATGTAATTTATTAAACATTACATAAATGACTTACATGATTATTCATTGACCAAATTCATGTTTCAATTATTTTATTATTTGTAATAATCATAAGGAAATGGTGTTCAATTTATCACCCTACCACTACTGACATTTTTTAGTGGGGTGAGGAATGGTGAATGTAATTCTCCACTTTGGGATTCTCACCTCTAACCTCTTTCCCCATTGGAAAATATTTTGGTGAGTGTAGTGCATAATAAATCACCCTTACCTCAATGTGGTATTATCCTAATTATAACCCAATCATGTATTTTAATGTTAAGTTGAAATCTTCTGTGAGCAATTTTAACTTAACAAAAATGGTGATCTTATGTGTTCATGCAATTTTAACTTTATGAATACTAATTATTTTATATGAATATCATGTAAAAATATTAATTATACTATTTATAGGAAAAATGAAATTATTTAAAATATAATAGGTGATGAAACTCAAAATGTTCATGAAATTAAATATTGTACAAATATAATGGTTTTTGTGTTATGAACTACTTTATTTAAATGTGTAAACTATGAATATGATATAATAATATATTCAAAATAGATTAATATATCACTATGTTAATTTTATTTAAGTTAAATATTTAACTACTTATGCCTACTAAATTTAGTGTGAATATAAAAAACTCTAATTTTATAAATGATGTAATATGAAGGCACACAATTGAATAATATGTTGAAATGAGGATGGAAATATTTGTTGACTTTAAATTTGATTACTAATTTGAAATGACCAATTTTCTTATAATTTATAATTTTATAATCATTAGTGTATTAGTTTATTTTTGAATGTATTTTTTAATATTATTTATAAAACCTTTGAAATGATAGTTTGGAATCATACGAAAAAATTATAGGGTGTATTTTTAGTGTCTAACCAGAAGGGTTCTTATTTTGTGGTATTAGAGTTTAGCTTCAATGCTTGGGTCAAAAATTTTAGTTCCAATTTATCAGTGCATATTTTTAATCCTATAATCATAAAATTAATTCCATGGAAATATAAATAAATGGGTAAATCAAAATGGAATCCTGAGTTAATATATTTTTGTTAGGAATGCCTTAAAGACTATTCATTAGGATATTTTGATGTGTGGAACATCATGTCAAAAGAGGAGGGATCCCTTGACAGAAAGGCGATATCACTACATATTTTGGTGATATTTTAATCATAATTCATGTGGAGAGATTAAAATGGATGAATGATCTCAAAGAATTTTACATTGAATAAAACCAAAAGATAATATTTCAAGTTTTACAACAAGATGTTATAAGTGTCAATGAGAAAAATACATACACAACATAATTTTGAATAATTATTTTGAATACTAATAGAGTGATTAAAAAAAATTTAATTTAAAATATATAAAACAATGTATACTATGCGCTAATTAGATTTTATAAAACACGTAATTTTTTTACTAATCTAAATTAACATAGATAAGTAGATATTGTATTGTTTTGATACAAAATGGACAAAATGAGAGAGAATATTTACATAGAGTAGGTGTATTCTAATATTATTTATGTTTAATATTTTTAATACCACTATTGTATCCATATTCAAGGAAGAGGATTAATCAAATGTTCTTCCTTAAATATGGATCCATTAGTGATATCCAAAATGGACATACATAATTATACTCCCTTAACTCTACAAGATACTCTATTCTACACTACAAGAAATTACTCTCAAATTTAAAATAGATAAATAGTTTATCATGACTATTTATTACTCATATAAAGTGTATTTTTACCTAAATATGATCTATAACTACTTCTCATATACTTAAACTTAAAATAGAGGATCAATGCCTCTCTAGATGTTATAGTTGGAATATGACACATTTGGTAACTCACATTATCCAATTTTACTGGTAGTGTCCCTATGAACTATCTAGGTCTATAAATACTAAGACCCATATAATTACAATTGTAAATGATTCATGTGTATGGACATCACTTCAGTCTTGTGTAAGTATTTTTTCCTTGTCCTTCGTAAAACCTTAATTGTGATTTTCACCATAATATGCCCTTGAAATAGGATTATTACTTTGGTTTAGATAACCCCAAATATTGACTTCTAAATGGAAAAACATTTATTATGTTTTAATACTATCAAGTGGTCTCAAACCATGCATAGTTATCTCAATTATGTGTGTGTGTGTATTCAACATCATGATCAATCTTTAATGTAATGCAGTGCTTTGAATTTTGAAACTTGGTTGAATCTAAAATAAGGGAAGAAACATTAATATAATCCTTAATCTAATAGGAATAATAAAAATTCCATACACATAATATCACAAATTATATAAGATTTATCATTTGAAACCCTTATGGGCAAAATCCTAACATAGTAACATGTTTTATTATTTAATTAAGTTAACTATATTGAAATATAATATTCTACTACTCAGCTTTATTTTCCCCTATTATATGTGTGAGTATATATAGGCACATCGATAAGTAAATTCCAAAATTATATTAAAATTCCATGGGTAATAAAATCATGGGTTATATAAAACATGGGATAAAAACACCCAATTACATGCCAATATGTTCCTAAATTAATGAAATATACAACACATTTCCAACAATCTCCCACTCATTGAAAATTTACCATAGGGGGATAATTATTTATACTTTCACTAATTAAGTGAAGATATGCCCATTAATTTTATAAAAAAAATAAAAAATTTCGGTAGTCACATCCTTCATTAGTAAATTATAAACTTTCTCACATGTGTCCACCTTATCTAATAATCTCTTATTTTCTCCACCATTTCCCTTATAAAATGCTATTTCACATCAATATGTTTTATTATAGAGTGGTACTAAGGTATATTTATTATAAATATTTCACAATTATATACAAAATATATCTTTACAACCTTTTAAACAAATCCAATAGTGTAAATTAACCTTTGAAACCAAACGACTTCCTTGCTTACATCTATAACTACGATATACTAAACCAATATAGTGGATATCACAACACTATCCTACCATTTTATCATCCAAATTACATCTAAAATAAATAAGTTTAACACATACCCAATGGTATATATATTTATAAATCATGATCTCTGATCCAATCTAATCCATAAAATCATGTAGATTCAATGTTTTAGTTTCAGTAGGATTACCCTAGTAGCATGTTGCATATCTTAACATCCTAAAAAAATACCTAAATATCTTATTCATTTTAGTCTAATGTTCCTTCACTATATTTTACATATATTTTTTCACTAATATATCTACACGAGTGATGTCATATCTCATAGATACCATTACATATATCAAACTACCAACAACACTAACCTACAATACTAGAGACATGCCCTTGATTTATTCTTGTATTTTAGGACAATGTCCCAAAAATAACTTTTAACCAACATGAAAGTAAATATTGATAGGTTTAATTTCATTAAACCTTTATAGTATCAAATGAGTGTGTTTCTTTGTATTTAACCATAATTTCCTATTTCCCTTATCTATGTTAATTTTAATTCCCAAAATATATTATGTGAAGCCAAGATAATTCATATCAAATTGAGATGATAATTGAGACTTATCTTGGATTTTTATTTAATTATTATTACTAAATAATTCCATGTAATTCACATAAAAAACTATGATACTAATTTTTTCATCATCCTATTTAAAATAACCACAAGGACTAGTTTTGCTTCTTCCAATCCCAAGTCCCAACACATACCTAGCAAATCTCTAGTTCCACATTCTTGATTATTTCAAGCCATATAGATAGTTTCTATAAATTCATAAAAAATACTCCTTTTCCTACATTTTAAATATTTTTGGCTTCCTAATGTATGTTTCCACCTCAATCTTGCCTTATAAAGTGTAAATGATAGAAAATATACAACACATTTCTAATATTGAAACCATGCAACTTTTAACTTTGTGTGTCTAGTCTTTGCTCTGTAGATTGATATAAGGATCCTATTTTAATGTATTTATATGTGTCTATTATTGATAATATTTCAATATAGTTTTAAATTATTTCTAAATATTCGAAGTAATTGCAAAGTCCTTATAATTTTGATGTGATTATAACCTTATGAATGATTTGTATTTATAGATAACTCTTCATTAGTTCCTACTATAATTGACCCATGAAAATATTTTAGGCATACTTAATGGAGACTTCCCAAATTTAAAAATAGCCTTTCAGTGAACTTAGACACTATCAATAGGTGCAAACTCCTATAGTAATTGATACTATATAAACATTACTAGTTGTGTCCTATAAGTGTAAATCAATTGTATAAGATATGGATAAGGTATTTATAGGAATATTAGATGTTCATGTATAGAATATTTTGATCCTAAATATGTGTATCTAGTACAAATATGTTGATAATATAATATAAGGGTAGATATATAAGGAAAGTGTGCTTAAGAGTCAAATGTTTGTGTACTATCTAAGTAAAACTAAGTCAAATATAATGTTTCCAAAGTTTTTACTACCAAATTTAGGTGTCTAAATAGATTTTATTAAAACCATAGTTAAGAAGGAATATTTCAAGAAGAATGTCTCTTTTTTAACTTATTTTACACCTAAGAGATATAAAATAGTGGAAAACTATGTGTTAACTTACATGTATAAAATATCACCATAATTTTACTAATACTAATTAAAAAATGATAATTGACATTCTCCTTATTAAATGTATAAATTAAAATAAAAATAGGGATGGATGATGTACTTATTAGATTACACCTACCCATTTTGCATAGAGGTCATCTCCAATTCTTTAAATACTTTGTATATTTTTCATAGTTATTCAAATAAAAATACTGTGGATTAAACTCTATTTGGAATGTGTCAATGAGAGCTAGTCCCTATGTTTACTTTTATTTTATAGGCTCTACTAGTATATTCATTGTATACTTTGTAGATGGGTAACTTTTTACACCCATATGTTTGCACCTATAAATTAATATTATGTGTGATCATCTTTAATATTATGCACTGATCCCTATTTTTATCCTTATGTTTAACCCTTTTTGGAAATAAATATTAAAATGATTATCCTAATAAAATAAGGAGTAAGTTACTATAAAATTATGTCAATTAAATAATTCAAATACACAATATACTGCTATAGTGTTAAATTATGCAAATTTTATAAATATATAAAGTATAATGCTAAATAGTAATTTGCATGTTTAAACATAGAGAAGAGATAATAATTATCTTGATTAATGATGTGTAGATAGTTATGACTCATACAATTATCAAATAATATAGGTTTATGCTCCACAAGGATTCATCAAATTCTATAAATTAGCTCTTTGTGAATCTAGACACTACCTTAAAAATAGGGACACTAGTGTCAATAATTATATCCTAAAATTGATGATTTTTTCCATAGTGAATATCATGTCATTTTATATAAATTACACCTATGCCTATCAGGGTTCTTAGACACCTTGAAAATTATTTATGTGGATTGTGCACATAGGTTTTGGATGTGATTTTTTTATCAAAACCCTTAGTTTTCCAACTAGGTCATGACACCTTGAAAAGTATGGGTTAGTGGGATAAATTGAAGTCAATATGAACACAAAAAACCCATGTTGATTATCATTAAATACATATCCATATACTATGGACATGAACTCAGATCAATGTAGTTCTCCCCATTATGTGGGTTTATGTGTGAAAAATGGTGTAGTACACTATATGTGGGTGCATGTAGTGATCCAAATTCAAACTTGAAAAATAATACTCATGATATATTATTTTAAATATTTAGACCTATAATAATATTTATCCTATTAATGATATGTAAATAAGGAATAATATGGAAACATAACGTAGTTGTGCAAATGATTTAGTGAGATTGAATAGGTTTTTGCTTAGTAGTTTCTAGATGAAAGATGAGTCATATTTGATTTTTATTTTTATTTAAAATTTATATAATAACCTCATAGAGGATAAGACAAATATGTTGACCTGAACATATCTAAAGTTTTACAAATTTGAGAATTTATAGGGTACAAACACTAGCGTTGACACTAGTGTCCAGGTTTGAATGATAGTCATGAATAATAAAAAACTTATGAAGGTATGTAACTAAAAAAAAGGATGTATATCAAGTTTTAATCATAATATGGGATAAAATTTATGTGGATAATTATAGTATCAAGATTTAACTATAAGACAATAATTTAGGCATAGTGAGATGAAGAACATGAATGTTTCAACATCAGGAAAGTGAAGACCTAAAGGGTAGATACTTAAGTGATATTTTTCAAATGTGTAATACTATTTTATCTTATAAAAAATAAATTTATCACCTACAGTTCCCCCCTCTTATTATATTAATGCATAAGATTAAAATTACTATGTTAAAGGAAAATAAATGTGTATTTTGGTGTGTATAATACACCTTACTTTAACTTAAGCCCTTTTTGAATTTTATGTATGTGTATGACCTAAAACCAATATCATGTTAAAAGTATAATTAGTGTATATAATCTAAAAATGAGTAATTTAAATTTTATGAAAATGAGCAATTTAAATTTATTGAAAAAAAAGAGAACAAGGAAGGAGTGCATATGTGTGTATATGTAACCATGTTTTCCATTGATAATTTGATTTGGTAATGATTATTCCTTATTGAAGCATTAGACATAGGTTCAAAAATGAAAGTTGGAGATGTGAATATTATAATATTAGGGTGATAATTCCCCTACTATAATGTAGGGGTGAGTATTTCCTAGTCCATAAAAATCATTGAATCTTGATCACACATCTTAAGTGTATACATAATCTAGCCAATCTATCTAATCTGGCCCAAGTCAAATGTTGTAACCACATCAACCCAAAAAATAGAACTAGTTATAAGGCCATACATGGTGTTTAATATTGATCATACTAATAAAATTATTAAAATACTATAGATAGATAAAGACTTAAATAGTTCATCTTAGTAAGTCAGTGGATAAGTGTATATGTAATCTAAATATTGCAAAAAAAGGAATACGTATGGGGAAGGTTAGTCTTATGTTATTGTAATAAAAATCAAAATAACAAAATAAAATAATAATACCTAAAGCATAGACACTAGGTAGATAATAGATAAAAAACATTCATATGAAAACACATTAAAACATAAAATAAAAACACTCTCTTACCATCCTTAGATCTCCAAATGGCTTGCTCAATTTATGCATCAAGAAATCTTCATCAATGGATCTTTGTTAGCTTCATCTTTCCTTATCACCTTGGCTTCATTGATTTGATTATAAATTTGGTATGGTAATATTACTTGTAAACATTGTCTCTCTTCAAATTATCATTATAAATTTGGATTATGAGATCTTAGAAATGAATAGGTATGGCCTTGTATTTATAGCCTCAAAAGTTAACTCTCACCCAAGGTGAGTTAAGGTTGAGTTCAAACATGGAATGGGTTAAAAATAACACTAGATGAGTTGAGAATAAATATATTTGATTTAAAATTTGTCATGTAATTATTATTTTCAATTAATAAGAATGGTTCTCAAATTAGATATTTTGGAAGAGCTTGACAACTCATAAAGACAATGACGAAAAGGGTTGATATTTTGATTTTTAGAATTTCCATTTTTAGATATTCATTAATTAAAAATGGATTATTAAACTAGTAATTTAATATTATTTAATTATATAATTCATTTTTATTATATTTTTAATTGTTTTAAGATTTTATCAAGTGCCCTGCTTAATAGGTCTATAAGCCAAATTGTTAGTTTTTAGGTTACATAGTGATTAGTAGTGAATCCATGAGAGTTTATTATTGTATACAAGATAGTATCCTAAATAGGGATTCCTCAACATGATTTTTATAATTTATTAATGATGCACTAATAAAATGGGGATGTTTAGTGATTCCCAAGATTAATTTACAATGTTTGGTAGGAATCAGTCTAAAGTCTAGTCTGAAGCTAGTTGTGGCCATAATTAGGTATCTACAAAAATTTATCTATGATTTTTTGTATTTTAATAAAACATACACCTAAAATATGTCCCAATATGAATTATCTATCAAAATATAACCTCTACTATGTATACAATGTATAATATATGTCATAAATCTGAAAAACCTTGTCCCAAATCTATGTAAATCAATGCTAAATATATAATATTCTAATTGAATTGTAAATATAAACTATGTAAGTTGTATATTTTTTCCAATTATACCAAATGTATGTTTTTTAAATCATGTCTCTATGGCATTACCCCACTAATATCCCCCCCATTTTTACGTGAGCGGAATGTAACATGATAATCACCTTATCCCAAAAGGGTAAGATAGCCATGATATATATGTATCAATCATATTTTAAAGAATCATATAGTAAAATAAATTATAAGTAGATATATCAATGAAACTTTTAGTATCCAAACACAACAAGCCCTAATATGCAATATATCAATTATGATAATGTTTATAAGTAACAAGATCAATAAATAATCAAGCACACACACAAGAGCATTCAATATCATGTAAAGAGAGGTCCAAGGATACCAAAAATAAGGATCAATTTCAAATTACACACACTCAAAATGGGAAAACATGTTAAAATGTCCACATTTCAAAGAAACAATCAACACTTTGGGTAACTAGGGCCAACAAACAAGGAACATATTTAATTTCTTGTTGGTATTAAATAGGGAAATAAAATTATAGACTGTAATTGATAAAAACATGTGTGACTCATACCATTTTGTATTTTTTATATATTTTTATATATGTGGAACATTAAATCATATAAATAATCTTCTAAATGTGAGGACTCTATTTTTTTTAACAAAATGATGTAATATGAAGTGAAAATGTCATGTAAAATATTTATGTAGTGCTTAGTTATATTGTAAATCTAATGTGATAGATATTATTATAGAGTTATAAAATGGTTTTCCTAAATGTTTTCTATCATTATTTTATGCATAGTGAATTTTCTATTTGTCTAAACATATTTAATAATGTAAATTAATATTTTATGCTATGTATCTATTAATAATGTGTTATCTTACATAAATACACCATCTTTAAGTAAATAATGCCTTTCTTTAATTTTTGACTGTATACATTATAATTTTATTTTTTAATACACATAATTATCCTTTTAATAACATTTATTAATGGGTTCTCCAATAACATCTACTAATAATGGTGTAGTGATCATGGAGTCTTAAAACATGTTACAATGGTTACTACTATAGATATGGATCAATGAATGAATTCAAAATTTCATAGAGGAAGAAGCAAGCATAATTAGGATTTATGTGCAATAGTTTATTCATGATCACATTTACATTGAAATATATGAGATTTTATGGTGTGAATTTCTTAGACTATTAACTTCATGATTATCAAGTTAGAATACTATTATTTTCAGTTGATAAGGACAATTTCTAGCTTAGATAGAAGAAATAATAGATAACTTATGAATGTTAGAAACCAAATGGACTCATGCGATATATCATTGGATAAAAAATACTATCAATAATATATTACATAAATTTTTTATAAGGATATCTAGATTTTGAGGTTGTGTAATATATGTTTGTGATAAGCATCTAACGAAAGTTTCTCTAGTGACTACCTACTCTTATCAATATATTGGTTATTGAAAAGGCCATGGTTCTTATCCCTACTAAAATGGATTAGTTACTTATATATTTTTTTTTTGTACATAATATAGGATTGAATGATGATGAGTGACATAAAGGAACTTGAACCTAAACCCAAAATATAGAGGATCTAGAGAAGAAAAATGAGAATATAATTTTGGGATTGGAAATAAATATATGATAATAAATAAGGTGGAACAAATAAGATAGCCAAAAAGTAATTATGAATATGAACCCCAATAAAATAGAGTATGTATAAGAAAGGTTAGCCCAAAGAGATGCTACATAATTTACAAAAAATGGATAATTATTATATTATGCAGAGCAAGGAATGAACGGGACTGAGAAAAAAGAAGATAATGATTGGGACATAGAAGATATGGAATAGATCAAGGATAAAAAGTAAATTAGTAGTAGAGAAATTAGAGGATACTAGTAGATAATAGTTACAATGAAGGATATTATGTCAACTAGAGAGAAAATTATTTGGAGAAAGTTATGTAAAATCATTAAACTGTTGTAGGTATGAGGTCCTAGATAAAATAAGCCAAAGAAAAAGACCATTTATTTAATGAGTACACATCCCATGATCCCATTTTATTATCATAAAGGATAAACAAAAGTGAAAAGGTTGATATATGTGGATATTAGTTTGATTCATTTACATATAAATTTGGTAAAGTTGATGCAGAGACTTAAAAAATAATAGACAATAAGAAGTTAGAATATGTTGGGTTTTATTTTACATGTTTTAAGACACTAGTAAAGAATAATTTCATAAGCCAATAATTGTAGCTAAAATTGCACCAAGTATGTATTTTAATGAAATCATGTTTATTTATTTGATACCATATGATGGGTTTTCTAACACTGAGCAATATTTTTATCTTGTGACATGAAATGGAAGGTTAAGGGAGTGACCACTAAGGATTGAAAAAGTGTGTGCTTATCAAGGTCTAAAAAATCTAAGCTCTAGAATTTATGTACAATATGGATGTTTCTTACATAATTATTCAATAGGTGAAGGAATAATTAATCATAAAATTAAAAATAAATAAGTGCACCAGCCAAACTATTCATGATCTGAAATAGATTTAATAAAAAATTGGAGAATCAATATGGGATTAAGATTGTAGGTTCTCAAATATAATGAACAAATTTGACTTCATTTTTGAAGATAAAGATAAGGCTTCCTAGTTTGTAAAGGGATTGTAATCAAGGAATAGGGTTTCCATTTCATAATAATAGTACCTTAATAAGGTTGATGCATGAGCAGTTATGATTTAGGTATAATAATTTGAGGTTTATGGAGATGTTCCTTTGACTGGATCTAAAATTGAGATAAAAATAGATGTTTTTCTATGAAAAATAGATGATATTTATGAAAGAAACAAAACCAATTTGGTTATGTGGTTATGGATTGTAGAAAATAAGGGAATCATAATAATTATTTCCATAAAATCAAAATATAATAATGTGACATATCTAGGATAGTAGGAAATGCAAAATCAAAATGTCATCTAATATAGTAGCAGATACAAAAAATGTAGAGTTTATAGTGTAATTTTTTTAAGTCACCAAATCATGACAAGAAGATTTATTATGCTATACAAGAACTAAAATAATACATCAATAATAACATCTTCATAGTCATATCACATCAAATAACTACTAAGTAGTGGTTAATTATAGGCCTAGATATATAAATATCTAGTGTGACACAAGGTGTTCCTAGGTGTATTCATTCATCGCCACTATCAGCCCCTGGGTCTATAAATATGGATACCATCATGTCCATCCAAAATATCAATATTGGTCATCATGGAATACTAAAATTCCATATCCATAGTAATAAAATTGGGTTCCATCTTCCCCTTAGTGGTAGTATAGTAGAAATGATGCTTAACAATAGTAGAAAGGAGGATTTGATGTGAAATAATCCCAAGGTTTGGGTTTGCAAAAAAATATAATGGGATAAAAATGAGGTTATGAGGGTGGATTTTAAGGAGGTTTTTAAAATTATAACTAGAAAACTTGTTAACTAATTCAATGCTTTTTGTGTGGTGAATATAATCACTTCACATGACATTACCTAACTAAACCTCAAAGGTAGATGTATTGCATCTATTGCATAATTTCAAGATGACACCATACTAAATATTTTATAGTTTTATAGAAATATAGGAAATAAAAATATGTGTGAAACTTAAACATGATAAATTCATACCCTAAGTAAAATACATTCATACAAGTAGTTATAAGGAAACAATATGCAGAGAAAGAATTTCCTCTAGAAATTCTATATGATCAAATAACTAGAAAGGTTCAATAGGATAAGTATCATAACCCTATTATGGAAAAGGCTTGATGTATCAAGTAATTTAAGTTACTTAGAACATATAAAAACATGCTAAATTAGTGGCTAATTCCATAGTAATCAATGCATAGATGTATGGGTAGATTGTTAGTACAATGATGTAAGAGGAGTAGTATCTATCTTGAATAATATTTTAAAACTTTTGATAAATACAAAAAATGAATATATATCTTAGAATATTAAAAATCTACTACTTAACTTAGATAAAGTGCACACAATGAGGTCAACCACATACTAATAAGGTAGTTTGGTATGTAAATATTAATTAGCCCTATGATGTTTAGTCCCACATGGATATTGAACTAGAAGGATATGAACTACCCAATATTGTATTTGATTTTCGAAGAAAAATTAATATGATTCTTCAATCTGCTTAGGAAGTTATTTAATGGCCATAACTTAGATATAGTCTAATCACACTAATCATCATAGACTATGGTAGAGTAGATAATATTGGCTAACTAAAAATGTGTAAATAAAAATGGTTGAGCTAATACTATGAGGTGATTTTGAAGTGATCGACATGAAGACTAATGAAACACACTACTTATGTTAATTGGTAAAATTTAGGCCTATGATGGTCATATGACCATTAACAAAATGAATAATCACTGAAAGTGTACTAAGGGGACAAAACCATCATTATACCCTTGAATAAAGTATATCAAAATCTAGAAATTAAACCTAAGGAGTTGGATTCATTGTATGCATAAATTTAATCCTAATGTTTTATGAGATATTGAATATAAATTTTTCAATATAGAGGTACATCCTCAACAAAAAATAAAATCAACTAAATAGTTTACCTCAAGAGCCATGATCATAGCTAACTAATTTTTTTAGTTTAAAATGGATAAATCTAGGTCACCTTATATGTGATCACCGTATAGGTCATAATTATATTTTATATATAAATTACGTGTAATAGGCATGGAATATACAAAGTAAATGAAGAAGGTATTTTACCTAAAGAGACTATGTATTTAGCTTTCAGTCCCTTAGATACTTACATATTCAATTAGTCAAGGGTATATCATGAGGTACTCTCAAAGCACATGGGTTTTTCCATATAACATCAAATTATTCAAAGTTTATAACTAATGACCTATATAAATTTATTCTAAGGCTAAAACATCATGTACTAAATATAGACCATAAGGTGAGTGTACTAAATTATTCACTAAGAATAATTGATGAAACCTAGTGGGGAGTCCATAGGAAAAATAAGTTATGATGGAATGAGGTCTAAAAATGTATGTGTGCTTGATTCTATTTTCCATCTACTTTTAGGGAATGATGGCCCTTTTTCTAGGAAGGTTGGTTCTTATAATTACATTTTCATAAGTGTGTGTATGTGTGGTTTATGCAAGGTGTATAACCCAAATATTGGATGCATGTATCTAAATATACTCTAATAACACTCCTAACAATCTGGTACATGCACTAGGAACATATATGGGATACAAAGTATTGGATTCAAGTACAACAATATTTCATTCAGACTTTTGTTTTTATGGATGATAATCCTTTCATTCAGAATGCCATGTAGAATTTAAAAATATCTCTATTATATGGGTAACTAGAAGAATTTTAATTACTATGAAAAACTCATATTCATAGTAATAAGTATCTTTAAATTTGAATGTAGATATCTAAAAATACAAGACAAGAAAATATAAGGGCCAAATTTTCATCAAACTATGTAATGTGATTATAGATGATGAACAATTGATAAAGTCCACTAATAACAATCAGGACTTAGATTTTAATGTTTTTTTAAACTAGATAGAGAATTGAAAGAGCCTAGAGCAAAACTCACAACTCAAAATGAAGATTGACAAATATGAAATATTAATATCCAAGAAAGATAAGGACACTAAACAATGTAATATTCCATTCTAAGTGATTCTAACAAAATATATTAGGATCCTTTAAAGAAGTTGGTAGGAAATATTAGGACATAACTAGAACCAAAGATTGTGACTTTGAGTGACTACTAGATGTGGAATGAAACTTCAAAAGAATTGTAATTACTTCAATATTACCATTATGTTTTCTAATTAAATTCATATAGTTAAAAAGTGGTAGACCCTTATATAGTGTAAATTCACATAGAACTAAAGTAGTTCACATGATCTATGAAAAAATGACTGTATATATTAAACCCTAACATGAAGATAAAATTAAAGGTTAAATTAGATTGCATGCAAGATGAAAATATTGTATATTTAGTGGAAAAGGTAGAATGAGTCATCCCAATCGTGAAATAGCCTAAGAATTCTATGGAAATTAGAGTGTGAAGAGACTACCATACACTAAATTATTCCCATATAAATGATCCTTTTCCAATTACTTTCATAATAAAGTATTGGATTTAGTTGAAAGACATGAAGTGTACTCTTTCACTATTGGTTTCATTGAGTCCCACCATATTCCAATCATAGTAGAGGATCAAGACAAAACAAAATTTTAAATAGAAGGAGGATATTTTACATATAAATTATTTTTGTTTGGTTTGGATAATTCTTGAGCTATGTTCTCTAGGGTGGTGGTCACTTCACTTAAATATTTCATCCATGATTTTCTTTAAGTATATCTAAATTATTGGTTTATCTTTTTGTTTTTCAAGGAGAATATGTATAAGCTACAACTTATGTTGGAATTATTCCAAGATTTGTGCATTATGTTAAACTTGAATAAGTACTTAATATTCATACATTTTGGTGTGATGTTGGGATACATTGTGTGTGGGGATGGGATATTTATGGACCAAATAAAAATAATATTAATTGTGGGTATGTCACCTCCCACAAGTTATACAAAGGTGTGATAATTCTTGGGGCATACATGATACTACAAAAAATTAATAAAATGATATACAAGTATATATGCACCAATGGAGAATTTAATATGAAAAGATAAAAGGATGGAGTGGATAAATTATTACCAAAAAAAATTCATGGATTGAAATTAGGGATTGGTCATATCACCCATTTTGGTCTTTCATAATTGAAGATAAACTTTCAATGCTCATGTAGATGCTTCAACAACTATAGTAGGAGTTGTTATTACATAACCATGACATGGAGGATTAGACCATATATTCCAATTCTCAAGTCTCAAACTATAATTTGTAGATTAAAAATATATAAATAAATAATATGAAACTTTGGACATGGTGTTTTCACTCCAAAATTTTATACATTACCTTCCGGCAATGCTGTTTGAATTTTTCACTGATCATCAAGCTTAGTGATAATTAGTAAATAGGACTTTGTTAGGAGGAAGGATATATTTATAGTTGATCATATTTAAAGGGTTTTATTTTAGGATCAATTTTAATACAAAAATATAAAATGTGGGCCAAAATCATTTGATCTAAATATTCAGTGGAGAAAAACCAAAATAACTACAAGATGAGTCACCAGATGCACATTTTTTCCCTATCTCTGTGATTCTTGATAACATGAAAGACATCACATTTTTTGAAATAGGGGATTTTAATTTTAAAATATGTATGAATGGAAAAAAATTAGTTAATTATAAGAGCCATCCCATTCAATTTCATTAATGGGTTTCTTACAAAATGGGAAAGATGATGTACTACATAGAGTGAATTTGGAGCATGAGTGACCTTAACTTCTTGATGAGGCACATTAGGGAATTATAGGTGGAGATTTCATAGGAGAATTGAATATAAGTAAAATGCTTTAAAGTGGTCAATTTTGGCCTAATCTATTTCAATATGCACATCCAATCAAGAATATTGTGATATTTGCCAAAGGATGGGCAAACCTAATTAGAGAGATGAGATGTCATTGAATCATGTCCTAGTGGAGATTTTTTTTGAGAAATAAGGAATAAAAATAATAGGGGTAATAAATATACTCAATAAGTACATTAATTTAATATATATCATTAATATGATGTAGTAGTTTACCAAATGGGTGGAAGATATTATGATACCAAACTATAATGTTGGGCTCTCCTTGTTGTAAAGGGGTTTATTCATAAGGTCTATCTTAACATAATATTGATCTTGAGTCTATTTCTAATTGAATTCAAGTTTTATATCTGACCCCAGATATCCTTCCTCATTCCCCACCTGTGCATTTGGTATTGTGAGCTCCTAATATGTCTGAAGGATGCCACCAAGTTCCTCTATGGAAATAATATGACTAGATATGGGGTTTCAATCAAATTATTCAGTGATAAAGGCACACATTTCCTAAATAACACCATAAAAAATGTAATATAGGATTTAATGAAATTACCACATAAAATAAAATCCTATCATATGCAAGTAAATGGACAAATGAAAGCATCAAACAAAGTCCTTGGCAAGATGCTCACAAAGATATGTAATGTCCAAAGAGATGATTGGGAGGATTAGGTTTCCATGATTTTATGAGAATGTAGGAAAATTTACAAACATGTGATAGGTTTCACTCCATTTTAGATATTCTATGAACTTGAAGTAGTAATGCACATGAAATGTATAGTTCCTAGGATATGCATTGCAATGATTATGAGACTAGAGGAACAAGATTATCTTAAGTAATATAATAAAATTATATTTCACTTATGTTATCCTAATTGACATAATATAAATATAATCAAATGATTATGAGAATAGGTTGATAAATTTGATGAATTAATTAAAATATAAGCAAATAGTATAGTATATCATATTAGCTCTTACATACATGTGTCATAAAAATTTCCCATAGAATAAACATTAAGTATGTTGTGTGAGATAGTAATCATGTGTACATAAATATATAAGTATTAGTATATAATCTCAAGATGATAGTGTAAAGTGATCATAAAATAGTTTAACATGTATCAATCATCAACGTGCCCCTAACATAGTGTGTCACATGGGAAGAGGAAAGGTCAAACGTCTACATATTCATGTGTCATGGATCATGCATCTAATGTATGCATGTATCACACTCAAGTACCTATAAAATATTTGTTTATAAATAAATTATATTTTATCTACTAACATAAAGTTAAAAAAACATATAGAAAAGTTAGTAAACATGTGAAATGCTAATTTTTTTTGTATTTTGATTTATTTTAATGCTTTTGTATTTTCTTGATTTTTATTTTTCTGAATTTTGAATTTTTTACTATAATTTGATGATTTAAATTAGCTAGATAAATTATTCTCCTAAGTATTGAACTTTTTATAATTACATAGATAAATTTTATGTTTTGCTTCTCCATCAATGGATTGGTTTGTATCATCATCATGTGGTATGCTAATTGAGCATCATTTATGAGAAAATATAATTTCATGATGATTAGTATCTATTATGGCATCCATTAAGTATAAATAAAAAAATGCCAATGTAGATTAATGTTGATATTCATAGACACCAAAATTACATCACACACGTGTGTAACTCTCTATATTGAATCCCCCCTTGAGCCCCTTTTTTATAATAATAATTAGCCTCCCTAACCCACATTTTTACCCCTCACATATTTAATTAATTTAAAATATTTAATTAAATTAATTAAAAACCACTTATGCCACCTTATCTAGCCACCTCATCCTAAGACTAATTCTTACCCTCGGAGTGACCTCAAGACTTACTCCCCTTATCCTAACTACCCATGACTTGTTCTCACCCCAAAAATAAATTCCTAACCAACTGCATCCTTTTTAACCTCCCATTTATAATGTTACCTAATGGATACCATACTTTGGATGAGAAAGAGAATAAAATAGGCTAAAAATAGCCCTTTTACCTATTTTCAAGCTACTAACATTGGTCAACCCATGACTGATGTTGATGAAACTAATGTTCAGGTTAGTAGAAATCAAGAAAACTAATTTTTATTTGCATACAAGATTTTGGCATAAAACTTTCCACATCTTGGCTCACTATTACCTTGCATAAGTCAATCTAAATCAGGAACCAAAATCTTGAGAACCAATATTACATGCTTACTTTCTCCATTCAAAGCATCAGTTTGGCAAGCATTATAAGATCCATCCATTTGGAACTTATCATTCAATCACCTTTGTATCTAAGTACATCACTTATTCTATAAGTCTTTAAGTAGTTAATTTATAACCACTTTATATCTACTATTTATTGTTTTACATATCCCTGATTGAACCGTTATGAAGGAGTTATAAATATTCCCTACTTTTTGTAGTAAACTAAACCTTTGACTAGATCTATCAAAACAATACTCTCTCACACAACTCTCCCCAACCTTCCAGACCTGACCAAACCCATTTTACAAACCCATGAAAGCTTTCTACAAACTCCTAGGCAATTATTGCCCCTACCAACATTGGCAACCTAACCAATGTCAGTCACACTTGCTCATTGACCTTGATAGCCTAACTGATGTCAGTAACTATGGATTTTCAGTAACCCTTCTAAAACCTACCCAAATAACTTTCCAAATATAAATTGAATATAACACCTACACTTTGTTACTCTCTGTTGCATTCAAGTTGTGAATAATGGTAATATAATCTCTCTTTTACTCTCTCTTTTCTAATCTGTTCATTATTTATTACTATTTTACCTCTCAAGAGTGGATTGTCATCTCTAAGGAAGTTTGACATTTCCTGGAATAAGCGCATAGCTTAGCAGCCCACTCATATATTTACTAACAAACATTTTTATGGTAGTGATTACTGACTTGCAGGTAATCCTCCCCAACCAAAGAGGAGTGCTCCCAACATCTAGATATGGTTTGAAAACTAATCTGGGTTCATTCTAATCACTTATTCCTATCCTTTTTTTCCTTGAGACTTGAAATAGACATCATTTTAGCAAAACATTTCTGGCACGCCCGATGGGACCCTAGAGTTTTCCTTGGGTTCATTACTTGTTTTAATCATTCATATACATGAATTATAGTTAATTTTTTCACTTTCTCCTTTGTTTCTCCCTCAAAGAAAAAAATTTGACATATTTTTTTTTAATAGTAATACACTAAAATTTCTTCTTCCTTTCCACTCTTCTTTTTCTTTGCCTCTAAAAGAAATTTATCATTTTTATTACAAGTTAAAATAATATATTCTTTATTTATTTCTTGTATGCACATTAGGATAGTGAATTTCATTCTCTACTCCTATTTCATCATTGTTTTCATTCAAATCTAAACATTTTAGATTTAGATTTAAAACTTAACTATATTTCATTGTTTTCTTGTTGCATACTAGCTCACCTAGTTAATTACAAACATTATGAATGAATTTTAGTGCACCTATGTTATAAAACCAAATCACACTCATGAAACAAAAAATCTAAACTCACCTAAGAAAATGCCCATTGGGATTTCATCACCTAGTGGATCACCTTACCCTACCCGATTATCCTACTTGGATTTCACCACCAAGGGGAGAACCTAGTCCATTCCATAACAGAGTATAAACTCTAGGTAGAAGGTATATTTTGGCTAAGAATCTTAGCTTATCTTAAATTCCATGAAGTGCATGAAGCAAGCTCCTATAACAATCCACATACCTAGTCTAACATAGATTTCCTCTTGAGCACTAAAGCTAACTCTAGATTACTTTCTATTACCTTCATTAACCAAATTCTCTTCTCACTATCTAATTAAGGCATAAGCCAACACAAGACTAAAATTAATATTTAAGAGTTAATAATTAGTGCATGTATGTTTTTTTTCTACTTTTCTATTGCCTTCTATATTTTGGAGTTGGTAAGGGCATTTTTCCATTGATTCACAAAAATCAACACTATTTGTAATAATCAATTAGTATAACCTATTATATCAAGTTTTTTTTAGTGCTTTTACTTCTTATACAAACCTCTTGCATTATCTGTTTTACATAGATTCTACATCTAGGTTTCTAAAACATTGGATTTTCCATCTCCCAAGATATCATAGTGACTGACATCAGTTAATTATACTAACATCAATAGACTTTAGCCTACCAACATTGATTAATCCCACTAGCATCAGCAAACTTTTACTATTGACATCAATCAAGTGACTGATGTCAATGACTATGTAATTTTCATTTACTCAAAAATGCAAGCTAAAATAACCTATTTACCTACACTAAAACCTAGTTTTTCCTTATTATATCACTAAAATAGAGTATTAAGACTATTTATACTTATTCTTTCATGGTATTAACATAAGATCAAGTCAAAATTCTTATTGATTACACAAGCTGGAAACCACTTCCACCTTCCCCTCTTGTTGTTGATTATATCATGGATCATACTTTAGATACAAAGCATACTCGTAGCCCCAATCAAATTCCCACTGTGCCTGAAGGAGACCAAGATTTTGTTAAATTCCTTGATCACAATGTGGCAGCCCTTCAACATTACCTTGCCATGAGCCAAACTCAAAATTATTTGGGTGACCCACTATATGGTATACCAACCTCTCTAATGGAGACAACTTCAATTTTAACTATCTCCACTATTTTACCCATGGTTACTCAAACCATCACTTCAACAATTAACCCAACCATAAATAATGTCTAAATTTTAGCATCACCAACTGCCCAATCCCACCTAAACCTTGGCATAACTTCCCTATTTTAAAAACCATAAGAAGTTTAGTCAAGTCTTACCCCATTTCAAAATTTGGTGGTACCTATTCCATCTACTCTCACACCTATAATTACCCAAGTTATGACTCACCCATCATCTAGTCTAACCATGCAAATAACCCAACTTATAATAATAACATCCAACCAAAACATAGTCTCTAACCCAATTGGATAAGCCCCTTTTCTTTCTGCCCCCTAGCCTATGACTCATTATATTTATGTTGCACCAACACAACCTCATCAAACTATGTCATACGCTCCCTCTACTTCCTATTAGGTTCCCTATAACTTATGGGGTATCTCCCAAAATAATCCACCTCTAGACCTTATTAAGATACTGATGGACAAAATTTTTAATCTAGAGACATCCATTTTGGGTTCAAAGAATGTGTTATCCTATGATCATATATGCAATGAACCCATCGATCCTTCTATGCCTATTTTCCCTTATCCAATCCAATGAAAACTCCCCAAATTTACTCATTTATAGAGTATAAAGGACCCAAAACAAAATTTGTAAGCATTTAGACATGCTTATTATTTAATAGGGCATGATGATGCATTATTACTTTACACTTACCCTATGTCTTTTGTGGGTGCTACCCTAGATTAGAATAGCTCTATAACTCAGCACTCCCTTTTCTCATTTACCCAACTCACATAAATATTCCTAGACCATTTCTCTATTAACATTTATAAAAAGGTTTCTATTATAGACCTTTATTCTATTAGACAATTTGATGATGACCCTATCACAGATTTTGTCACTACTTGGAGAGGCTTGATCAATCAACTCTCCTTCTCCTTACCCCAACTTTAGATTATTAAGCTCTTCTCAAAGGTATGTTCTAAGAAAATTTCATCCACACTCTGAGTACTAAATATATGCACATTTGATGAGGCCTTTACAATGGCATGGAAACTTGAGATTTGGGCTATAGATGAAGGTAGAGTCAAGTTGTGTAGTAAGAACACCAATTCCAAATTGAATGACTCCTCTTCTTCTAAAACTTCTCCTTCTAACCAAAAATCTAAATGCACCGCCAATATGATGGTTGTTAAATCAAATTCTTCCAGAACCACAAACCAACCTAATTCCTTGACTTCCCAAAATCTGACCAAGCAAATCCAACAATAGTATGAACAAAGACAATACACTCCCATTGGAGAGTCATATACTTTCGTTTTAGAAAAAATATTACAACAAGGTTTCATAACCATTCCTCAAATCAAACCTCCTATAAAGTTTGACCCCTCCCATCCTATTCCAAATTAGTATAAGGAGGATGATTTTTGTGGCTACCATTGAGTTAAAGGCCATAATTCTAATAACTATAACACATTCAAGAACATTATTCAAGACATGCTTGATAGGGGTGATCTCATCTTGGATAATCCTAATGTGCCTTCTAATCAAAATATGGATGTGTTCAAAAATCCTTTTCCTAACCATTCACCCAATCAAAATATTTTTCAAACCATGACTAAATCATGTGATCATAATATCCATACAATTAATATGGTCTTTCCTTTACCTCTAGTTTGACCTCTCCCACAATAAGAGGCACCCATTTTATTGACTCCTCCCCCAAAATCAGTGGCATTTGTTTTACGTATTCTTCCTCCCTAGATAGAAGATCCTATTTCACCCACTCCACTCTTGCATGAGGAAGAGCCTCTTTTACCACTCTTTTTTACATTGAAGGAGCCTATATTGCCCATTTCTTTTACACCAATGTTACCTATCCTCTTACCACTTGAAGACCACACCCTACCCATTTTGTAACCACATGTTCAAGGGAACATCATTTTGATGTTATACCCTCTTAAGGAACCCTCTTCTCCTACCTCTCCTCCATCGATAGAGATTAATACCCCATCCACTCCACCTTTTCACCTAGAAGAGTCAGTGTTATCTAGTCTTACATTAGATGAGAGACCTATTATGCCAACTCTAATTCTACCACTCTTACCACTTATTTTACCTATGGAGGATCATAATTTACCTACTCCTCACCTACATGTTAAGGATAAATTATACCTATTCTCTACCCCCTTGAAGAACCCTCTTCACCTACCTCTCCTCCACCCATGGAAGACCATGCCTCTTCTCTTGTCTCTCTTAAAGAAGACATTGTTGTGACTCTTTCTTGTCTATGGCCCAAATTATCAGTGACCAATACTTTCCCTCTTTCTCAATCACCTCAGACTTATAAATAAGTAACTATAAGGCCTATGTTAACTTCATCTTAGCCCTTATCATGGTTGGTGAAAAGTCTAGAATTTTTTGACTCCATGAAGCTAGATCCCATGGAATTTTGGGATGGAGTTAAAACTCCTTATCCAACATAATGAGTTTCAACCTTTATGACCCACCCTCTCACTACCCTTTACCCCAATGTCTTTGATAAAGCTAGAGCTTCTTCAACAAAATAACCAAAATCTCATACATCTAAGTCCAAACACCCACCCTCATAAGCATCTGCCATATTAAAGTAGATCAATCTTTAAGCGTATACCCTGTCTCTAATATAATTCATCCATAGGTGAAATTATATCTAACTCTCTAACCCTAAGTTGGAGTTTCATGGCCTAAACTACAAAAAAATGTTAAGCTTCCTAGGTCTCACTAATCCTTCCCTCTTCAACCCTCAAATATACCATGAATTCTGGGACCAAACCCCTCTATTATAGCTGGAATATCACTGATCCAAGTAAAACAAAAGGCTAAGTTACCTCCACTACTACATCTGCCACCTGGTGGGGCTTTCATATTTGATACCATGATACCTAACACCAAGAAAGTGTAAAAAAAACATGTAACTCCACCACCACCAAATAAGGCACCACACAAAATCACCCCTATGACTCCCAAACAAAACAAGGTATCCACTCCTATTATCACAATAAATGCTAGCCCACTCACAGGCTCTTAAAGATTTTTCCTACATTAGTTTTATAATCTTTTATAATAAGTCTTCCTTACATTAATCCTTATATTCCTCTTGGGTTGAAGCCATCTTAGTTTAATGATACACAAGTATGTCTTTATCATCATTCACCTAGACACAATAGTGAGAGTTGTAAAGCTCTCACAATAATCATTCAACAATAGTTTGACATTGACACTCTCTTTATTGATACTCCTATTGACCTTCCTATTACTCCACCTCTAGCATCCACAATGGGTCCTACTATTACACCTAAATTCAAACCCAAATATGTTATCATACCCCCTTTGCCACCTCCTTCACCTATATTTTAGATCAACTATGTTAATGTGGACACATGGTCATAAAACCAAAAGGATAAAGGTAAGGAAAAAATCATTGTTCCTTACACTCATCCATTTTACAAAGACACTCCTCCTCTAAATCCCAATATTTCCATCTTGGGTATCCAAAAGCCAACAACTTCATAGTTTATTTAAAGCTCGATGGTGAAATAGCTTCACCAAACTCCTATGAAAATGTCCTTATATGAGTTAATAAAAAACTAACCCCAACACCATCAAGATTTGATTAGTGCCTTGTAAGTGATTGAGGTACAACCTAATGATTCCCAACATCTTATAGCTTTGGTTATCTCTCTTAATTCCATCTCCCTGATTTCCTTCAATAATCTAGAAATTCCAGTTCAACACCTTGAAGATCAGGAGTCTACCCTTTTTATTACCACATATATTGATCAAACTCATGTCAAAAGATTAATAATCAATGGGGGAGATAGTATTAATATTATTTCCACCCATGCCTACAAATAGATAGCTCTTCCTGATAATTACATGTCTCAAACCAACACGATGCTACGCTCCTTTAACAATACCACAACTACTACGGTGGGTACTATTATCTTACGTATCTATGTAGGCACCCACATTATTATTGAGATCTTATATGTTTTATAATGATATTTATAATACAACATATTTCTTAGATGACCTTAGATATGAATTATGGCATGTGTACCCTCAACTTTACACTACTATGTCAAGTTTGAGCACAATGGGCAAGTGCATGTTATACCCACTAACCCACCTCCATTTAAGACATGCAACATGAATTATAGTCCCAATGATGTTATTATTCCATTAAATACATCATCTTCTCTGAATGATACTTCTAAAGCTTCCACAAGTTCCACTACCTTGGTTACATAGATACCATCAACACAAATTCCTGACAAAGATCCCATGGAGGAAACTTTTAAATGTTTGTCACTCATAGAATATCATTTGTTGATACTCAACATGTTTCATAATCCAAAAGTGTATGAAAATATTCATATGCATCCAAATTATGATCCCCATATTGGGATGGTCATCCCTTATGGGCCCCCTAACCTTCAAACTAATTTCACATATGAGGGAATTAATCAGGATCTCGTTGTTGGCAATCCACCCTCTTTGCCACAACCATTTATCTATGACTTATCTTTCCTAAGAAAGAATAATTTTTATTACACCTATATTTTTAGGTGTGCTTGGAAAGGAATCTGGTTTAGGTCATTATGAATAGGGTGTCCATACACCCATTGAATATCCCACTAGAAAAACCATTGAAAATGCCAAAAAGAGGCATGGAGTGGGTTATGACGAACCCACTAAACTCACCAAAACTTCCCATTTACCAATTATTGAAGAGATAGTCTCTCCTTCTCCACCTTATTCTCCACCATCACCTATCAAAT
>JARHVA010011005.1:0-35000 GCA_037957365.1 Torreya grandis
TACCAACATAGGGATTTTGAAAATATTTTTGACACTCCAAATAATTTACAAAAACTCCAAAATATTTTTCTAAAAAATGTAAGGGAGGGAGGCTTAGGGTTTGAGGACCAATTTTTGGAAATCTAGGTTTTTGGGATAGGGTTTAGGAATTTTTAAAAATTATTGAAATAATTTGAATTCTAAAACAATATTTGAATAAAATTAATGCACTAAAATTTATACAAAAATAAAAAATTTGAAATTGAATTTTTTTCACAAAATATGAAGGAAAAACCCTAAGGGTACTTAGGGTTTTATATTTGTTTGAAGTAAGTTAGGTTCACCAAATGTTTTATTAGTTTTGGGAAACTAATGTTTAGTTCCTAAACAATAAATGGTTTGGAGTAAGGGGAAAATCCAATCAAGTATAAAAAAATCTAGGATTTGGTTAATTTAAATAAATTAATTACATACAGAAAAAAATAAATTTATTTATAAAAACAAGCTAAAATGAATGATTAAGGGGTGAAAACTATTATACAAGACTGGGAAGATGTCAAGAATCTATATCTATCTTTCATTTAGTGAATGGATAGGAGCACCAAAAATAGGACACCTCAAGGTTTGGTATTATAGTCTAGGTCCTACCACCATTTTCCAAACTGGTCATAGAGGTTTTATTTTTTTGGGTTTTGCTTGTTGTCCCTATATGATCTTGCTTTTGAAATTTTAGATGTTGAATTTCAACTGAGCTCCTTATAGATCTATTTCAATGTTCAAACCCTAGGTCTATATACACACATGAAACAATAAATACATCAAAAGTAAAAGAGGGAAAAAATGTGTTAGGGGAATAATGATCACATGATCTAAAACCCTTATGATCATGATCTCTACCTACATTAAACCATAATCTAGGGTCTCAAATTAAATGTATAACTACCTTAGGGAACTTACATAATCAACATGTATAATAGATGCAAGAATGACTTTTTCCTAGGCCCTTCCTTGATCAAGCATGAAAATCTATGTGTGATGCAGAATGTTGAGTTATACTATTTACTAATTTTTAATTATGTATTATGCCAAAGTAGTAAGTGTTAGATATAAAATGCCTTATGAAGTCCTTTATATAGGAGAATTTTTATTTTGAATTTGGTAACTTTATTTGAATTTGACTAACATTAGAAAGATAAATAAAACTTAGGGATGAATCTAAGAAAGGTTTAAGACCCTTTAAGTGAGAAAAATTGACCATTAAGACTCAAAATGTAGTTGGATGGGAGTGCTAGAAATGGGACACCCTAGGGTCTAGCACTATAGTCCAACCCCAATGTTCCTATCCTATAGGCTCAAGACCTAGGGGGATGGAATAAACATGGAAAATGGAGCCTAGCTGAATTGGAATGAAGTCTAGAAGGCTAAGGATGACTATAAATAAGCAAAAATGTGACTCAAACATGAAATAAGACCACGATAAATAAAACAAAAGACAGAGAGAAATGTAAACAAGTCTCATATTCTCTAGTCAGAGTTTCCTATGGAAGGAATTTAAAAATACATGATATGTGTTGCTGCTTGACCAATTTAGGGTGTATACATATAGCTACAAGCTTTGGTCTTTGAGGTATAAAACACACACACACAAGTGTAGGTGCTCCCCAAAAATAGGAATAGTCCCACAAAGTGGAAATTATCTCCCCATCTTGGATACTACACACAGATGACATTACTATCCAAATTGGGTGCTACTATCTAGTGAACAAATGAATATTAGAAACTTTCTTATGACACTCATAGCTACTCAGATCACCAATTTTAGAACCCAAATCATCCAAAATAGTATATTTTCAACTAAGTCTATATTTATCCATATTTATTACTATTATTAGAAAATTAATAAAAGTCAATTCATTTACAAATTAGTAGGTTAGTTATTGACATTTATTTCACTAATTTAGATATCTTAGCATTTAACCAAACATAGGTAATTACTCTTGTAAAACCCTAAAAGGTTAAATCACCTTGTGACATCATGTGAGTTTTTAACAAGTTGGATGGGAAGGTGTCATTGTATGTGGTCTCCTTATGTAAGTCAATTTATGATTAGGGTAATTTATATGACCTAGGATTAATAGTTTGGGTATAGTTACTCCATGATATTTATGTCATTTTATCTCATGGGAAAAATACTATGGGCCCTATTAATTTTCTTTGTAGTTAGATATATGATAAATTTCCTATGTATCAACCAGATGGGTTACCCCATATTATTGATGATAGTGTACCTCATGTTCTTATAAAGTGATAGTTTCATGTGATATAGGTTATACCACATACTCTATCACTATAGATGGTTACTTATGGTAACATTATATGGTATCCCTATGTAGATATTATAGATAGTTGGCTGACTTGTCCTAAGTTTCTCTTGGATTATCTCTTATGTGCACTAATGGATACTATACATGGTGGTTGGAGCCACATATTGTTGCTCAATTACATATATAATTATGATTGCATCATCTAATGGCTTTAGTAGTAGTGCCTAAGTACTAGGCATGCCATGATAGGGAGTTGAGAGGTAGTGAGAATAAAAGAATACCTATTGATGTACCTATGATTTATCCATAACAATTGAAACCTTGAATTAGTCAATGAAAATAATGGATATAAGTGAGAGATACTACTAAGGAGGTGGAAGTTAAATATATGTATATGGTTACAACTAGTGTTGATGATTTATATGTGGGCATTATTGAGCCACAACAAGTTTTATAGTTTCCACTACAAGAACCATAGGGATAGAGACATTGAAAATTGGTAGTGGAAGCATAGGAGGAGGTCTCTAAGTAGGGAGATCCCATAGCATAGATAACATAGAGTTTTTTGATAGATCAATCTATCTAGTAGGGACCACAACTTGATCAAGTTCTTTTTCCTATTTTTGAAGCACCTCAAATACATGCTCTAGTGGAATTATTTGGAGGTTATGCTAATGAAGAGACTATTGTGGGAGATATTATTGTTGGTTAGTGTTTTTTATTGTTTTTATTAGTAAATATATGACTAGATGTATAAGTATATACTTGTTTAGATTAATGTTTGGATACATTATATATGTGTGAGATCTAATGTACATTTGTTTGTGGTTTTACAAATACTACTAAGGAGGAGTTTAGATGGGGTGTGATAGTGTGATCCAAACATCATGATATTTGGGATGGTGTACTATTACATCAAGATATTACAATTATGGCTGATCATCCTATTATACCATCTACTCTAGAGTATGCTAGTTAGTTTTAGTTGTTTGGTGAGGTATCATGAGAGAGTTGATACCATAAAACTACCACTTGGAGTGGGATATGAAGAGATTCAATCCTTAAAAAATTCTATCTGAGGAGTGTGTTGCTCATATAGATATAGTGTGGAAGTTAGCATATGTATAGGCCTAGGTGGCCAATATAAAGAGGAAACTAGAGGATTTTTATTCTCAAACAAAATAATTATAGAGGAATATTCAAAGGGGATAATCATAGTCATATATGTGTAAGGTAGCTCATCTACTAGATAGACATGATATACCATAGCCATAGAGTCATTGTATTTTTGTAATTGCATCATGTTTTATTGTATCATACATTTGATCTATAGATATATGTGGCACTACGTTTTTTGGTTCATATTGATCATATATTCTATGACATATATATTTTATTTTTATCACATGTGTTTTAATTTTTGTTATATACTATGAAAAAATATATGAGGTATGTTGGATTATTTTATAGTAATTTGTGAACAAATGCATGGTTAAAAATAATGATAGAAAAAATAAAATGTGTAAAAATATATATTATATAAAAGAATAGGAAACTATATTACACACTAAATCAAGATGGGAAATGTGTAAAACATAAATAAAGGAAATATTTTGTAAAATACATTCAAATAAATGTTTGAAAAATATGTACTACAAATTAAATTGGTATAAAACACATTAAATCAAGTTAAGGAATGTGTAATATTATTGAGACTAATAAAGAACAAAAAACATACTAAATCAATTGGGAAGTATGTGAAGTAAATCATAATGCGAAACATATTAAATCAAGTATTTTGAAAGAATACAAAAACTAAAGATAGATTAAAGCTTAGAAAACATGAAAGATACAAAATCAATATGGGAAGTATGCAGATGTTCTATAAATCAAAATGAAAAACACACTAAGTCAAGGTGATAAGTTTGTAAATTAAGATTTAAATAAAAATAGGATGTAAATATCAATATTGATAGTTAATTTTGTGACTAATAATGGTATTGGGGTGTTGGGAATGGATTACGAGGAAAGTTTGGTCTTATCTAAGGTCTTACACTAAAAATTATAAAAAAACCAATGAGGTAAATGATAATATCAAGGATTTTTTGTAGGAAATAAGGAGATGTTTGTGAAGAAGGCTTAGTCCTATCCAAAATCTTATATTGCAACTCACAAAAGGAAATCCTAGGGACATGATCAATTAACAAAACATATTCATTAAGGATTAATATTAGGATTTTTGTAATGAAGCAAAGAGTGTAAAAATCATGACATATGTGTTTTTAATAAAACCTTAGTAGGCTTGAAACATACTAACTAAATAGGGACACACTAAGAGCCTTGTTGATTCCAAATGAAGAAAGTATTTGTTCATAATAAACATAAAACTTTATGGGTAAATAAGTGTAGTACTAGGATCAACTCATGAAGACTAAATATAAAATAAAATTAAAATGGGCCTACCTTCCTACATCATGTTCCCCATTCCTCAGGACCACTTATAGAGTTGTTAATCTAATACAAAGATTGGGTACTTGCATGAAAAAGTAGGTACCACTTTATATAATTTTGAAATCTCATATCCCAATCTACTAGTCTACCATACCCTAGTGGACCTCAACTCTATTTTGAGGACAACTATGGTGTTTGATCCTTGATTAGAAATGGGATACATGTTGACATATGAATCACATTTTTTGGTGTGATTTTGACTTTTGAATGTTCAGTTTTGCCTTTTTGATCATTGATTTTTTGTTTAAATAATTTGGATTTTAAAATTTTATGGATTTTTCAGTTCCTCCTCCATATAGATTTGGAATTAATAATCATGAGTGATAGAAGTGACAAACACAAATTATTTTTAGGCTTTATTTATAGGATATAAAATACCTAGAGATATTGTCATGTTTTGTTAATTAATAAGGCTTGCCAAAAAAATAAAATGTGATCTTAAGTCTTAACCATATGTGTGCTTAGTATGAAAAGGTGATAAAGGGAGATAGATGGAGATAAAAATAATTCTATGTATGTAGTGATACAATGTGAAGTATGATTGTTAATTGATCATATGGTTAAGATATGATAATTAAGTGGTGTGTGTTTTTTTTAGAACCATGTCACATTAATAACTATCTTGTTTTTAAATGACATAAAAATCATAAGAAAAAGAAATTAAAAAAAAAATTAAACCATGATAAATAAGAATAATGCACGACATTAAAATTTTAAATCAAAAAGTGTGAAGGATAAATTAAAATATGAAAAAAAAAAATCCATGAGACACACAAATAAGTAAAACATAATATAAATATATGTTCATAAGTAAAAAACCAATTAATATAATAATTTGATAGAAAACCATGATGTGTTCATAAATAATGATAAATATTTCCATTAATATCATCCATAACATCTGATACAACCTTATGTAATTAAATTTTGACATTAATCAAAGTCTCATAAATCTTTGCATAAGTCATGAAAAGACTTCATGTTGTATCATCTCTATAGAGAAGGTAGGTATATAGGAATTAGAATGATTCCCCTGAGGTACCTCTTGTGTGGGATACTAAATGTAAGGAAGAGGTCTCAAAATGTTAATGGTATCTACATATCTATGTAAAGGTATAAGTTATAGAGAAGGAGAAACATTTGTATGTGAATCACCTAGAATATGAGGCTAAGGTAGTGAAGGCGTGGGTAGTGGAAAATACCAAATAAAATTGTTGATGCAATCCACATCTATTATTATGGTGCGAAGTATAATGATTCCAAAGATAATATACCTCTCTATATTAAGGAATATACTTTGGAAGTACCTTAGGAGGTGGTAGACTCTTGTCTTTTGGATATGCTATGGCTAGATGAAGTGTATCAATGTATTACATTAGCTATCTTAAATGCATAGAATAATGGTTATGTGTACCATGAACCCAACAAATATGTCTATTAGTATATGGTGAAGGTTGGCTATATATGGTAGAAGAATAAGAGGCTTATTTTTGCTAGTGTGCACTATAATCCTTATCTCAATGATTAAAAACTCTATGGATGTCATAATAAGGTTCATATACCTATCATGTTGGTAGAGGATCAAGCTTAGTCAAAGGTAGTATGTCATCACCAATAGAAGAATTCAATATAGGATCAACACTGGTTTGGAATACATCAAGGTATGAACTTGTAGTGAGTTAAAGTAGTGTCTAATATCTGTAAAGGGAGTAAGCTAGAAGGATCATGGAATCCAATAAACTGGTAAGGTCCCATCATGATATAGTCCATAAGCATACTATGAAGAGACACAAAAATGACTAGAGGGTACTCTGTGTGTGTGTGTGTGTGTGTGTGTGTGTGTGTGTGTGTGTGTGTGTGTGTGTGTGTGTGTTGTATCTCAAACCTATGAACATCATATGAATAACTAATATCAATTATTATAGAAAGAGAAGGAATTGCTTGAATAGAAATAAGATAATGTTGTAAATAAGAATGATATTTGGGTATCTCTAGTTTTTTAGATTAAGCAAATCCATATAAAATGGATAATATAAATAATATCCATAATCATAATTAGAATCATAAAGATCAATAGTGCATGCATCAATATTTTATCAATCATAGAGCATGGTGAATGTAATTCTTAGTTTTTACTAAGGTGACCAAAATTTTGTCAAAGGTCATAAAGGAGGTAATTAAGTAATTATGTTAGGAGAGATTATAAGTTTCTATTTATAAACCTATCTAATATAGTTCACCATCATATGAATCTAAAAGTTTAGGTGGTATGTTTCTAATTAATTCAGGATGATCATTATAGCCTATAGTAGAGTTGATAAGATAATTAAAATGTCTCATCATGAAATGAGATGCTAGGTAAGGGTTCAAGGGTGGATGTTTTAAATACATCTCTTTCTTTGAATTTTTTAAAAATTATAAGGATTTGTGTCTCCTTCAATCTTTTATATATAACTTATATATGGAAAGTTAACACATTGGCATATTGACAAAGTGAATGCTCATATGTGGTGTGTCCAAGGTCAGTCGAGTAAGATATTATAAGAGAGTGGAAAGTTAAATATCATGAATTTTACATGTATCATGACTGGGAGAACCATGATAGGAATCCAAACACAACCTAATGAGTAATTTTTCTTCCATCATATCCTTGGCATGTACTTTTCATATATTTAATATTACATTCAAAATATTCAAATTTTTTAATAAAATTAAGGGAGGCAACACAAGTGATAGATCCTTCATTGATTAAAGCATGTTTGACTTGGATATATTTTATTTTTACATTAATTAATAATGGTGGGTCATCCACATAAAGAAATATCTCATTCATAATCATGGAAAAGATAGGAAATTTGAGTGAAAGAGAAGTGTCTACTATTTCATCAATGTGGATAGACATTTCTTCACAATGTTGAAGGATGTTATCTTTAGATCCTAATATAGTAGTTTCTTGCCCCATAAGGAGAGGACAAGATATGTTAATTTAAAATAATAATTGCATTAGTTGATTATGATGATGAGGAGAAGTATCATAAGTTCTAATAAAGGAATTTGAGATGGGAGACATGAAATTTATGCTATGGGATCCCATTTATCATAACCTATTAGATTATTATTGGATGAAGGTACATAATGTTATAATAAATTCTTTGAAGGTGGGCTAGAATTGCATTGAAATTTATGTTGATAAGGTATGTTTATTTTAGATTTGGTTAAGATGGGTTGACTAGTTGTAAGTGTGTGTTTCTCTTAGATGATGTGGTTGTATCTTTGGTAATTTATTGTGCTTGAGTGGAATAAATACTAGTTTTCATTTATCAGGTATCCATTTGAGGTATCTTATTTTTAGGGGGAGTAGAGATTATATCAATGGTATGAGAGTATTATTGATTTTTATTGTTGGAGTTGATACCTATTTGTTTTTGGGTTCCACATGCCCCAATTCCATGAAATGGGATGGGTAAGAGTCTTGAATAATGCAAAATTTTGGAATTTTTTTATGGTTGGAGGATGGATACTAATAAATATAAGAAACTACTCTCTTTATGTTATTTATGTTGATAACATTATCATCATTTATGTTAGGATCTATAATACTTTCAAAATTGTTTGTATTAGTAGGTTGATTAGTGTTATCTTGATGGTCAGGAAGGGGATCCTTGTAAAGGGCTAAGTGAGTGTTGTCTTGATTTCAAGCTTCATTTTTAGTTTTAGTTTTATGAGCCTTAGCCACTATTTCATAATCTTATTGGCATTTATATATGAGAAATTTGTGATAAAATTTAGATACAAGGAAGTAATTCATATAAAAATTTCATAATTGGTGACATGTTTCATGAAAAATGGCCTTGACTTGCATGAAACTAACAAAATTTATGGGGATCATACCAATTCTGATAGGGCATGTAGGATCAAGATCTCATGGGGAAGGTTGTGGAATATGTTTTTTAATTTCTTATAAGGAAATAGGTTTGTGGACTTCCATATTATGCCTTTGGGAAACTATGAAACTAAGATGAGAATTATTATTATTTAGCATTGGAGTATTATGATTCATGAAATTTTTTAGATTATAAGTTTCCATAACACCATAATTAGTTACATGTCAATTATTATATTTCACAAGAATTTAAGTTCTTGTTAGAGGGTGTAAAGGATAAAATTGATGTATAAGTAAATCTTGACACTTAACTTGATCGAGGGCCTCTTCCAAGGATTTTGGAGAAAGGGAATTAATAAAATATTGTAAATTAAGATGAAGATAATTAGTGAATAAGTGAAAGAGGTTTTCATTTGACATATTATTCTCAACTTTGTTAGACAAGGCTTTACATAATTTAATGAACACTTGTGCCATTTCATATTCTAATTGTTTATGATTGATAAAGTGGGATATGTTGTTTTATAGAAGATTGCATTGACTAAATCCTCTAAGCTAGTGATATAACATGTTTTAATTTGGATATAATAATTTAAAGCATCACCTACAAAGTTTTTAGTTGAAATTTTGGTGGTAGCAAAGGTATTGAGTTTAACCCAATCTTTATATATATTTACAAAGGTTTTTAAATTTAAATATGGATTTATGGATCTATTATAAGTGATAGTGTGGAATATACCCCCTATGTCAATGTTTATAATTTTAGGAATAATAAGTTTGTTTCATACGTGTTTAATAGTTTTTCTAATAAGTGGGGGTTATTTTATAAAGTTAAAATGTGAACCTCTAATGGGAGGTTGGGTGCATTTCTATTTTTCACTCCCCATTGAGTAGTTTGAGTTTGGTTTTGGATATAAATAAATAGCTCTAAATTTACATTATTTGGTTGGCATTATTAGTTTAAAAGGTGACCATTTTATTAAGAGTTTGTAATAATAATTAATTATTTTGAATGATATTTTAACTAGTATAAGTAATATTATTTTAATTATTATTATGTGAGGTATTAATAGTTTGAGATGGACTAGTAGCATGAGATGCACTAGTATAATGAGAATCAATAGTAATATTAGATGTACTATTAGTTTTACAAAACTGGGTATTAGTGTGTGTGTTTGTAATAGACTCACTAAATGTCACACCTACCATCTTTGTAGAAATACTTAACATGGAGGTGAAAGAAGATATGAAGGATGAAATCATATTATTAGATAGAGACATGAGAGATGGTAAAGGTGTGGTATAATTCATAAAATGACTTGACCTAAATCTTATGGAAACACTAGGTGAAGGTAAATGGGGTTATCCAATATAAAGTACCATCAGGATGTTATAGATGACTGTAGGATCCTTACCTATATTTGATGAATAGGATCATTTAATCCATTTATTTAAGGTCAATTTTATATTCTATAGTTTTCATGAATAAATGGTTAAGTGTCATGGAATAGGGAAGAGTCCTAGAGTTGGTAGTTCTAGTGGTAACATCAATACTACTTTGATCTGTGTTGGTCACTATATAATGTGTATTAAGAAGTGTATTAGGATTATTTAAACTAATAATTTTAGTTTTATTTTGATCTGTAGCATTATCCAATAGATTTTTCATGATGAAATTATTGGGTTAAACACTTATTGAAAAATAAGATAATTTATATAAGACTAGGTTGAGTAGGTAAACTTAGTTCCATAGGAAGGAAAAAAAGTAACCTATAAAAGATTAGGTCAAGTAGTTTGAGTTAGTTACAAAAAAATGAAAATGGATTAGTTTGTAAAAGACTAGGTCAAGTAGGTTAACTTAATTCCATTGGAAATAAAATAGGTTAGTCTATAAAATACTGGGTGGATTTGGTTGACATAATTCCATAGGAAGGAAAATAGATCAATCTATAAAATACTGAAACAATATGGTCAAATTAGTTATGTAATATAGGAAGTTTTTTAAAATGGTATGAATATTGATGATTTAGTTTCTCTTATATAGAAGATAACTAAACACATAGGCAACTAGGTTGAGTTGGTCAATCTAGTTACAACGCACAACACAATCTTGTATTAATGTTGGATAATATAAATTTTCAATATAACATAGAATAGAAATAATCAAAAAATAATAATGAAACTTATAATATAATTAATTACTCAAAAATAATATTAGGAAGTCATACTAAAGGTTTTGATTGAAAGTGTAGGCTTCCATAGATACTTGCATGTCCATTGAATAGTGTCAGCCCAATATTTTAGAGCACTAACTATGGAGGAAGTACCATTACCATATCCCACTAAATCTAGTTTCAAGGGTAATCTAGAAGTAGTTTATTGATGCTAAATTCTGATTGATGCACCACACAAATAAATGGATGGACAGATTTCTAATGTTCAATAAAGAGGGAAATCCTAGGTGTTTCAAAAATACCATGAGGTAGATAGAAACTAAAGATCATGTTTATCTCTATACTATGGCTATGATTATTAAGGAAATATACTCATACCATGATATTTTTAGATTATAGACAAGGAACATAATAGAGTATCAATTAGCCCTTCACGATAGTAGCTAATTAGTTTGAAAACTCTTGATACACAATTTCTATGAAAAAACAAAGTGAAAAAATAATAGCAAAAATCAAAGTTTTGAAAGTTAATTTGGAATTTTTAGAAAGTAAATAATTAAAAAACTAACTAAAATTTAAAGTGAGGTTAATTATTTTCAATATAGGTTAATTCCCATTTCTTGAGCAAGGAATCAAATAATCAAAACAATGTTGACCTAGTTGACCCAATTGTATAAATAGAACATAATAGAGTCTAGTTGATCAACTCAATCTATTGAAAGATAATCCAAAATGAACATAATAAAGTGTGCTGACTTAGTTTTCTAGATAAAAAATAGATACAAAAATAATTCAAGATATTTAACTTAGTTGACTATATAGGTACAATTTTATAAAATTAAAAAAATGGTAAAAATAATATTGACATTTAGGTGTTTAAAAATAGAAGGAAAAAAAATTTAATTGAAATTTAACAAATAAAAATTATTGATCTGGTAAGAATGAACGTAAAAAATATACAAAGTGAACCAAGTTGATGCATTAGTTTACTAAATATGCTGAGTTATGTTATCCAGGTATAAATTTGAACATGTAGAGGTAAGAGATAGAATATTTAGATAGAAAAATAGCCAATACACTTAGTATAGTAAAAACTGGTAAATGATAGAACAAATAAAACTATGTTGATCTCATTAACCTAGCTATTTAAATATAAATATGTAAAAAATACAAAAATCAAGTAGATCGATTTAGATAAATGTTTTAAAATGAGAAAATAAACTATATCAAATGGATAAATCTAGTTTTATGATACTATAAATTTTATGCACAAAAAACTAAACAAAGTTGATAGGCTCACCTTAGTTGGAAAACCTATAAAAAATATGTATTAACTAGGTTGACTAGGTTGATGAATCTATAAAAACATTCACACATATATGAATTAGTGGGATAGGGTTGATAAATTATGAAAACTTGTACATAGAATGTTAAACTAGGTCAATATGGTTGATCTAATTGTCTATAAAGAAAAATTAAAAATATAAAAGTTTTAGATTTTTTAGGTTCACTAGAATGTATGAAAGTGAAATTAGATAGATCTATAACTTATCCAACTCAATAATATATCAAACAAAAAGTTTTCTTAGTAATACATTTATATCAAGGTCATGACCAATAATGGATCCACTAAACCTATGCTAAGGGATCTCTTATCATACAATCACAAAGGAGAGGTTTTCAAGGGATCTAGTCAAATGCCATTTTATGATAAACCTAGCTATGTCTTATGATTATAAATAATATTATACAAGTTAATATACTAAACAACTATGAAACCTAATATAGTAAATGCATATGCAAGCTATTCTAGTGATCACCAAAACTTGTGGCATAAATGAGGAAGATAATAAACATGCAAAGACAAATATATCTCAAATAACATAGAAATGAGCTAAGAATGAAGAGATACAATTAAATATATTATTTATACATCATTGACTTATTGAAATATGAAGGCCTAGGAATATGCTTACCTTGTTGAAGTGAACCCATCATGCCTCAATCTCTCATTGGCCAATGGTGATTTTCAAGAGGTTGTTGTGGGATTTTAAGGATCACAATGACAAATTAGATATATGATATAATAATTTTCCTATCCATCTAAGACCTCCATAAGATGATTTCTACTTCTATAGGCAAACACCTAAGCAATGAAACCTCTTATTGATTATATAAGTAGATTTATTATCAATAATTATGTGTAATTAAATGATCCTCTATTTATAAATGAAATTAAGGGGGTATATATAGACATGGATTGACTCTAAACCCTCCTAGGAATTTAGCTTATGCATTCAGTCTAGTCAACCTTGTTAAGTGGGAAATAGACTCATTAGGTCTCAAACTATGTTAGCTTCAGATAACAGAGTTTTGTAATGTGTGTTAAACCTAGAATGGGGTCAACTTGATTGACCTAGAAGGAAAATTAGTAAAAGGGGGTTTTTTCTAAGGTACGAGATATTATAGGTGGTGACATTTTTACAAAAATGTATAAGCAGGGTTTTAATGCTTAGGGAAATAGATGAGAGTAACTTGTATTAGTTTTAGGTGGTTGTATAGGGACAAACAATCCTATGAATCACCAAAGATTTTCTAACCTCTTTCTTGATGTTCCCTTTGAGGTGTACACTCATAGAGATCAAGATTTGATGGCTTCTTACCAAAGAGAAAGCATTAGTAACTAATGATGTTTAAAAATATTATGTATATATAGTTATCTCTTGACCTATTTGGACAAGATGAGACTATACACAAGAGATCAAGAATAAACTCTTGAAACCAAGGTAAGGTTTTAATGACTAAATAGAAAAATAAAAATCAAAATGAAGGGTGTTAAAAATAATTAAGTTAAAATGTAAAAGATAAAGATAAATTTAAATGTAAAAGAAAGAGATACCTTAGTTCCCATTGTTGAAAAAGCCCAAGACACTTTATAAAAGACTACATGATACTAGAAACTAAAAATAAAGATAATAAAAAATATGAAGAGAAGGCATTATAAGAGGAAAATATGATGAGAAATGACACTTAGATTATTTTCTCACATGTATTATGATATTATATGACATCTCTTGATTTAGGTTGATCAAATCACATGAAAAGTCATAAAGATATGTTCAACAAGTTAGATGATTCCTTAAAAATCCAAGTGTAATTGGGAGATGTTAAGTCCATGAAAATTGAAGGAAAGTGAGGAAATAAAATAATCAAAATTCAAGATAATGTTAAAAAGTATTATGCTTATTTTTATTCAAATCTGAATTAAATTTCCATAGGGATATAGTGATGAAAAGAAATAGACAAGTTTTATAATCCTTATAGTAAATCCATAATATTTTCTAGGGATTGTATTTTTTTTAATAAGGTGTATGTTTATTCTTATCATGTAGATAAAGATTTCATAATTTAAGGGTTATAACCTCTTGAATTTTATTTTTAGGGATTACAAAGTCCTACACATGTTTATAGTTTAATGTTAAATAATATTATATCTTCACAAGACACTAGTCATCTGTCTTCATCAACTCCAAGTAAGAACAAACATTTGTTGAATCCACATACACCTAGTAAAATGTTGGATCAAATTATGAGAGGAGGACAAAAATTATTAAACATCATGAAGATATATTTTTTTAATTCTTATGATAAAAATATTATGTTTGCATTATCAATAGTGGCAAGTGAACCTAGAAGCTATGCAGAAGATAATTAAAAGAAATAATGGTTTGGTGCTATGGAATTAGTGATGTATTCCATTTAGAGTAATGATACGTGGACCTTAGTTAACCATTAATTTTTTAAATATGTCATTGATAAAAGTGTTTATGCAAGACTAAATTCAAGATTTATAGAACATTTGAAAAGCTAAAAGTTATACTACTTATAAAAGGATTTTCCCAAACATATGGGGTTGAATATGAGGAAACTTATGTATTCGTGGAAATTGAAGACACTATACTACTAATTTTTGATGTATTTTCTCATAAAGGATGGAAAATACATCAAATATATGTCAAAATTGCATTCATAAATGGAGTGATTAAAGAAGTATATGTGGGTAATTCAAAAGGTTTTGAGGTAAAGGGTAAATAATTTAGGGTATATAAGTTTAATAAGGCTCTTTATGGACTGAATAAAACTACAGTAGATTGGTACTCAATATTCTATATCTAGTTATTAGATCAAACCTTTATAATAAGTAAAAATGAATCAACTTAAAAATAATCTATGAAATAAAAATTTGAGATGAATAATTTTGGTCTTATGAATAATCAAAATAAATAGGAATTAATCATTTTTCAAGTCAAGAATGCCTAAGATATGTTAAATAAGTAAAATATTCAAGATTCAAAACCCACATACACTCTAATTTCAAGTGGATAAAATATAATGAGATAGGGTGAAAGTCATTAGCTGATGAAAATAATTTTATAAGCATGATGGGAGGTTTGATGTATCTCACTAGACCCAATATCAGTTATAGGTTTTCACTAGTTTCTAGAATCTTTTGAGAAACTATCACTCAAGCATTTGCAAGTACTAAAAATAATTTTTAGATATGTAAGAGGTAATTATAATCATGAATTAATTTCATACCATCAAGGTGTTTATTTCTCATTACATACACATATTCATATTAGGGAGGATTTCTTGATGACAAGAAGTCAACTTTACGTTATTTCTTCACATCGAGAAGTTGGTTGGTTTCTTGGTTTTCAAATAAATAAGATACACTTGCATATCCTATATAGAATTGAAATATAAAGCATGTACATCATCATGCACAAAATAATTATGGATAATAATTTATTTATTTATTTAAAATACACTAAACTTTAGTGAACATAATTTTTTTTAATAACAAAGAATACGGTTGAGAATACTTAAGGAGAGTATAGGCATTTCAAATCTATGCATCAAAGGGGGGAATGTTGAGTATGATTCCAGTTTGAAAACTTTATTATTAGTGTTATAATTAATTTATTTGGTGATTTATGTGTTTGTAAATTTTATTTAATTTATTTATGTCTTAAATTAGTTGTATGGTAAATTTTAGACACTTTCTATAAATTTCTTAAAAAAATGTTTGAACTGTCAGTTCATTGCCTAAGTAATAACATGAGTTCCAAGTTGTAGGGTGCCTTTTCTAAGTTTGTTTAACTATATTTAAGATTATTTTAATTAATAAAATATCATATAGATATTTTTTTATGTCACTTTTGTCTAATTATAGCTTGTTGTAGTCAACTAATGGTGGCTTCTTGCATGATCACCACAAATCTATCAATTAGTGTTAGTGGTACTCTTAGTTGTTTTTTGACTCTTTTGTTTAGTTAATTTTAATTTTATTAGAGTATTATTATATAATTATAATTATATATTAATTTTTTTCTTATTAAATTTATTTATTTAGTTTTTAATTTATGATTTATTGAAATAACTTGTCATAGAAGTTATATTGTATTAATCTTGTTTTAACAAATTATAATGATAAAATGATTGTGCACAAGTTATATATATTTTTTATGTAGGTATTCATAAATGAATACCATAAAAATATATTTTTTATTTTGAAGTTATTCAATACAATTTTTGGTCAATAACCTCACTTACGTCATAACTAGTTTAAAATCTAGTGATTCTAGGATAGATTAGTTGATACTAGATTTAAGTTTAGATAAATTAACAATTTATTCTCCATAAATTCAAAAACTTCATTAAACCCCATATTGAAAACATAGACATCATCCTAGTATGGGTCAATCTTTATGATCTCCTTATAGATTTTTATGGAGAAAACATTTCAAAAAAGTAAGGAATGCCATTAATAAATATAAATAAATGGATGAGAAAATGGAATAGAATGTGAAATAAAAATCAAACATGAATATAACTAAAATAATGATTTCAATAAATTTTTTAGTCTCAAGTATACAAAGTTTAATGCTTTAGTCAAGTGAGGAAATTTGGACTCAACTGATAGACCATGAAAACCTTAACATCTGATATTATGGATGTCAGTAAGTAGGTCACATGAAGAGGAATTACCTCAAAGGTTCCATTAACTAAGATAAAAAAATAATATCAACAAAGAACCAACAAAATTTGAGAATAGTCTCAGGGATCCTATTGTATAACTAGTACTTAGAAAAGAAATAAAGGTTACCAGTTTGCCATTTAGATCAAAAAAAGATCTACCTTCCTAAAAAATGTTAATATAAATCAATAGTTTAGTAGTAATGTTTTTCAAATTATTGTGCACATTTTTAAGACTTCAAAAGTTTTGTAGTTGAACCATAAATTTTTGATCGACAAAGGAGACTTCTTAGGAAATATGGGGAGGTTTTAACCCAATATACACTCATTTTTTTCTATAATCAATTTTTTTGGTGTGGTATAATGAGAATAATCCTAGTTATTATATTTAGTTTGAACATTTCGAAAAATTATATTAATAACCACTTAATCTTGAAATTCCAAGATAATATATTTGGATCCTAAAATTCAAAAATGCCTTTTCTAATATTTTGTATCTAGAATATGAAGAACTCCTCCAACATATAAAAATAAAACTTAAGAAACATAAAGTATAAATATTTATTTTATTAATTATTTTATGATTTCTTCATTTTTTTGGTATGGATTAATTGTTTTGTTGATCCTAGTTTATGTTTATATAGTGATTTGAGCTTATTGTTATATCTACAAGGATTTATAAAATTTTATGGGACCATTTCAAAACCCTTATTCACTCTTATAAAAAATAGAAAGATTACAAAACCATGATTGATTGTAAAAAACTCTCATATGACAAATATGTATGGAATGTTCATTAGTTTTAGGAAAAATATAGAAGTATTCCAAAGCATATGATTGGTAAATTTTTGTAGTCATCAAAAATATTAAAACTTAGGTATCTTTAGATAATATATTTAAATAATAAAACTAGATTTAGCTAACTATGATAAGTATTGAACTTCACTGTTAGATAATATATTATTTAGTCTTTCCAAAATCACACCTAATCTTACATATTTTTCATACAATATGTGTGCAGTATGAAAATTTAACAAGAGTTATTGTATCTATGTTAATTATCTTGAGTCATATTAATTCAAATATTTTTAAAGCCTTTAATAAGTATTATTTACAATTTAAGTTGTAACTATAATTTTGTTAAATAAAATTAGCTTATATAAAATTATTTATAACTTTAAGTTAATTAACTTTTATAAAAATTAGCGTTTGGAATAATAAGTCACTTTATAAATTGAACTTAGAAATAAAATATTTAGGAAAAATATTCACAATAAGATAGATATAATAAGTATTATCATGGGTAGGGGCCCACTACACATCACTTAATGCTTAATTAATCACTAAACATAATTATCATGTAGACAACTAACACACAAGAGTACATCTATGTGAGAAAATAATCTACATGTTATTCTTTAAATTGAAGATAAATTTGAGTATTCCATTGAATGCTAAGTTAATTTCATGTAATCTCATTTTCAATATTCTATGTTCAAAACATTTAATCACTATTTTTCTTTCTCTTTCATATTCAATATTATATACTTATCATTTATTATCTTAAAATAAATGATATATACATTTAAATAGTAATTCGATTGAAATTAGTCAAAATGAAAACTCATTTCTATTTTTTTAGCATTTACATCAAAATCATAATCTAAAATATTATTGTGTACTATCAAAACTATAAACATCATGATTTTATCACACTTGAAAATAGAGTAGCATAATAAACAACTAAAAGTATCCAAAATTCTTTAAATATTTCATAATAAAATTATAAAGATTAAATAAAATCATTTTTCATCATCCTATTTTAGTGAGATCAAATAAAAAATGGGATACTTGTATCTATACTATATTTAATGCATTTCATCAAGATTTAGGCATTTCAATCCAAACCAAGCCACCTGGTTGATCATCCACTTCTAGCTTGATTTTCTTTATTGCATGTGTCACCACAAGGTAGGTTTAAATGGATAATATCACACTTACATCTTGTGGAGTTAAAATCAATGGGTACATTAGTCACATTAGAGGATTAAATTTGAATTATTTCATTGTTTTCAAAAAATGGATTAACAAGTGCAATAGTATCATTAGTAACAAGATGTATTTTAAGAGAAGAAATAATTGGTGAACCACACCCAAAATAATAAGACCACCAAGTACCTCTTTGATAAGCTCACCAAGCAGGCGTACCATGAATAATTAAAACATTACATGGAAAAATATTCAAAATATTACATAACAAGGGATCATTATCATCAAAATATAAATAAACTCGAGTAAATTTATTAAAACCTCACATAAATGCACTAATGGCCCTTCTATCTCTAAAGGGTTTTCCTTGATGTATACCACATATAGGTGGAACATTTGTTTCCTATTGATTCTTTTCAGCCCAAGAATTATTTTTTCCAAAAATGAGTGAACCCCATTTCCAACCTAAAATTTTAACTTAATTTAAATAAAACACAACTTAAAAAGTGCCATTGAAAGAAAATGTCATCTTATAAGAATCAAAAAATTGCTTCCATGAATAATCAATTATCTTGAGTATTAATTTGATATGCAAAACCAATATTATATTATGTCTATAACCTAGAATAATTAATTATATCAAAGATATGATATCTCAAAATTATATTTTCAAACTAAAAATTAATTATTTATTTAATTTCACACAACATTAATGTTTCAAATTTTGAACAAAATTGCCAAAAATAGTCAATAGTCAAGATTCAAAAATATTTCAATGTGTGAATTTAATAAAGTATCAATTAATAAACATTATGTTAAAGGATAATAAAAACCTTATTTATTACATTATAACCCTAAAAAAATTATGTGAAAATAATCATGTCTAAAAATATTTCTTGCTCTTTAACCAAGAAACATTTTCTATGTACCATATTTTCCTTTTTTAACAAAACAAACTCATAATATTTTTGCATGTGGCTTCAAAAAACTAAAATAAAACCATTATTTTAATTTAAAATATAATTATCAGAAAAAAAAATCCATAATCAAAACATTAATAAATTGGAGATAATATTGATATTAATATATCAGATACATTATGTCAATTTATGAAGTCAACATATTTAAAAATTTGTAAACAACTACTAAAATTGTATAATAGTTTAGAGTTGGTTATGACAAACATAGATGACAAATTTCTTCAAACCAAACCATGATCTCACCAAAAAAATTGTAGGATATAGTTTATGCTAAAATTAACTCACCCACATATAATCATGCATGGAAACAAAATTTACTCATTATTTTTAATATAAACTTTGATTTCAGATAATAATTTGAGTTATTTACTAATAAATACAACTACTTAAATAAAATTAAACTAAATTTTCTTCTAGACTACACCAACTGAGAACAAAATCCTATGTTTACAAATAAATACCATCTTTCAAAATAAAATAGACCCCAAAAAACTATTTTATTCCATAACCCAAATGTTGTATTTGAAAATTAGATAACTCATCGATGAAAGAAGTTTATTCCATTCAAATAAAAATCATGTCATATAAAAAATGAAGTCCTCAACCATTCAAATCCATCAAACAATATCCTTCAAACTAAAAGCAATTATTTTTTAATCACACCCAGGAAATAAAACTAGTCTTATAAATATGTCGAATGAAAAATAAAAACATGAACTAAAACTAATTTTACTATTTTCATTAAATAAAATGAAATTAAAAAATGTCTCCCCTTGTTCTAGTGAATGAGTAACTTATTTGACCCTCAACTTAAACTTACTCAGAATTCTTTATCCCACATAAAAATAAGTAATTATAATATTCAAATAAATGTATACTTATGTATTAGATTAAAATTATCTTAAAGTGACCCTATAAACCTTTCAAAACTTAAACAAATCTCACCCTTTTAATGTTATACCATAACACAAAACATTAGGTTTTTATAATAATCCAAATAAAAAACTTATATAACCAAAAAAATTTACCATGTTCTATTCAAGTCACTATCTATCAAGTCTCGAAATTAAAATATCATGATGAGTATTCAAAAAATTGGTGATGTTATTTTTATAAAAACCCTAGAGATACCTTGGTGATCAGGTTGTGGGACCCCTTTATTCTTTCCATTCATCCCTTTGAGGTATAAACCCACTTGTTAAAAACTTAGTCCAAGGAAATTATCTTAATTTTTAAGCTACATCTACTTTCAAAGAATGGATGAGGATTCGAGTCCTATCATAGTGTTTTTTTCACACTGCATAAACTATTTATTGTATAAAATAAATAATACTTTTATATTTATTTCAACCTTGAGAAATTATTTTTTATTCTATGAGACGGTAATTAGAAAGTATGTTTGATTTATCTTAATATTCACTAAAAAATAAATCACTTAAAATGGTGACAAGAACTGTAGTAGGTTTTAAACCTTATATTGTTAGTATTATATAGATATGGTTCACTTTGAACTTGAAGATGGGATAGGTTTGAGAAAATTATGAATTAAAACAAGTTAGCTGTATATCTTAAGGGGATATAGTAAATTTAAGTCACAAGATTCATCAAATTTTTAGCTTCAAATTTGAAATTTATCATTTTTTCGTCATCATGAAATTTACACAAATTCACAAATTTTGAGGCCAAAAAATTGTATAAAAAATTAGGCAACACAAACATGTATGAAAAAACCCCTAGCAAGTTATGTTGTGGAGAGTTATGGAATTGTGTAGTGTGTAGAAACTAGGGTAAAGGGAGTCAAGTTTATTTGGAGTGATTTTTATTACATGAAATGTGTTGTCTATTTTTTTATGATGAATTAATTTAATAATCAAATTAACCCTAATTCATGTAAATGGAATAGAATAATATAGGGTATTGTAAATATACTTTTAAACATTAAAATGAAAATAGATGACTAAAACAAATGAAACAAAATATGACAAGCAAGACTAAACTATGTAATTTAATCATGAACTTAAATTTTTGATTCATCAAGATATCTATGTTGACTAAAATTCTAGATAAATAGGGAAATAGGATCAAACCTATAATCTTCCCAAAAACTAGGTCTGAGTTTTCACAAGGACATGAACACTATATAAGGACATGATCATTGGTCATTATTATACATGTCTTTCAATTTATTACTCTTGTATAAAACATTCATTTATATTTAAATCACATGTAACATGTAATATATTCCTATTTTCACTATTTTTTCTTTAGTAATGCATGAGAGATATGTGACTAGCTTCTTGAAGTTGAAAACCTTAGTAGGACATGCAAAGAATGAGTTACCTATTAACATGGGTTATAATAGTGAAATTTAGCTAAGTTGGCTCCAATCACCCCTAATATGATAGAATTATGCCTACATATCCAATAATACAAATATGGAAATCAAGTCCAATTTAGTTCTCCCACTTAAGTGATTTGTGCAATTGTGCTCTTTTCACTATATGAATGCATCTAGAATTGGATTGAATACTTGATCATGCAAGATTAGAGATGAATAAAATTGGTTTTGAAATAGGATAAGGACCACTCAAAATTTATATAACTTGAATTGGGAAGAATATGGAACCTTTGCTCAATGTGCACTTGTGTTATAATCCTTTGAACTAAAATTGCATAGTTGTGTAATAATTGATTTTAATGTGCATTAATAGAAATTTCAGTGGGATGACCATATGTTGGGAAGTCTAAACATGGAGGATCCCATTAGGAAGGGTTTAATTTTAAAATATGATCATTGGAAAGAAATGAATAGTATTATTGTTGTCACTATCTGTCATTCATGTCCCCTAATGAAATATGTTGGGTTTTGGGTCTATATTGAGGCACAAATATGCATAGTGGTGTTTTTAGTAATAATAACATTTATGTGTGAAATATATAATATTTATAAGATAACATGTGTCCTATATTAAGATTAATATAGGGTGAGATATAAAAATAAGTATTATTAAGTGTGTAAGTTAATTAAGGATAAAAATGGGTAAAATGGCCCATTTAGTTTAGAAATGAAATTACTAGATTAAAGGAAAGCCATACCTTAGTGTGTAAAACACACTTTATCTTTGAGATAAGTACTTCAATTATGAAAGGCATAATATGATTTATAAAAACCTATAAAATACATGTAGTACTTATTTCATTTCTTTAAAAAATTAAATTTGAAAATTTTGAAAATCTGCTTGAACTTTGGTAATTTGTTAAGTGAAATGAACTTTGCTAAATTGAAAATTGCTTGTATTTTGATAATTTGAAAATATAAATGAGATTATGGAGTTAATACACCTATATGTGTAAAATTTATTGATGTTATTTATGAATTTTATTGGTGATGATTCTTCCTTAAAGAATTTTCCAAATTGTGTGCCTCCTCTAAACCACTTGGAGAAGATGGTTCCTTAGTTAAACCATTAGAGAAGATCATGGCTGATCAAACCCCAACTTCAATTTTCAATTTTTGAATGAAAATAACACCCATTTATGGATGTTAAAAACTTAATATACCTATGTTAGTCTTTATAACCCCAAGATGTGAAATGGGTTCTAATCTAAAAGGATTCACACACATAATGTTAGAGGCTCAATGAACTCCATGTCATGTGTTATGCAACTAAACTAAATAAACCAATACATATGGCTTAAAGATTTAGTTTCAAATTTTATCTTTAAGTTCATGATCATAATAAATTTAAATAAACCCATGCTCCTATCAAGTTCATAGCTATCAAAATAAAATGAATAATGTGGCATAAAATTATATCATGCCCCCATTGTAATTGTAAAATTTGAAAATTTATGTAAATGTTCATTGTAAATTATGTTTGTAAATTTGAAACTATTTGAATTTTCCATTTAAAATATAAATATAAGTGAATATGCATGACATATGCCCCTAAAATATGTGAAAATAACTAAATTTTATAACATTATACAACATTTGAAACTGTAATTATGTCCAAAACTAATTTTTATCTTTCATAATGGTTTATATCATGCATGAAAAGATAACTTAACACCCCCATTTTGAGGTGAATTAATTTAACATGAAAATTCAATCATATCTAAAATTTAACTTTCAACATGCATAGTGAAGATGTTATCATTGAAAATTGAAGCATATTGAAAAATTATGTTAGCATAGTAAGTTTGGTATTTTACATATAACACAAGGGGTAAGGCCTATATAATATATCAATAAGGCTCATAGAATTATAAATACAATTAGTATGTTATTAGTGCATGATATGGATCATGACACTCATTAAACTTAATAAGATAAACAATAACACATAAAATAAGGATAATGATAGAAAAAATTGTAATAGAAAGGTCAAGGGACAAAAGTAAGGGACATGTTTAAATTTCCTAAATAACACACATAAAAATTATGAATGTCATAAATAATGGACATGTTTAATTTTCACACACACATAGGGATAAGGCCAAAATAAAATATATATTTAAATGTCACACACAACAAAAAAAATATCATAGAGATGCATCAATCAAGTTTTGAACACAAGGGCCAACAACAATAGAAAACCAAAATTCTAATATACTATGTACAAGTAAAAACATCAATAGAACACAAAATTATCAAAGGTAGTCTAAATTATGCATATTGAATGTGATCATATCTTAGAAAATATCATGTTCATGTAGACTATGTAAGATATAAATGTTAGTAAAAAAATTGTAAATAAGATGAAATATCAACATTATATGGGTTATATAATGATAACACCTACATACGAAAACCTGTGAGTAGTATGACCCTATCTTAGTAAGGCTAATAGGTAGAGGAGGCTCTAACATCTTAATCTTGTAAAATATTTGTATGTCCTACACAAAACTCATGAATACGATTAAAATGCATGTATTATATAGAAAGAATATGTTATTTGTAAATCATGAGATAAATAACATATTGAAAATATGTAAACTAAATTTTCAATCATGTTTAGGTCATAATTTTGGGGTTCTTAGAATATTTGAATGTTTTTATATTTTTGGAATATATTATTTTTTTAATCTTTAGAATATATATATAATAATAATAATAAAAGTGAAATGCAAAAAAGGTTTCAAAAATATAATAAGTGTGGAATATTTAAACAATTTACAACAAGTGTCAATGTGAAATATACATGAGGAAAGGTTTGAATGACCCAATATAAGTAAATTACCCCTATGGAATGTGAGTTAAAAGTATTAGAATTTTTTAAGAGACTAAAAATTTATACAAATGAGTGATTTTACGTTATCATTTTGTCAAATGTACATTTGTCACAATATGTCACATGTATAAAAAGAAAACTTGAAAAAAAAAATATTTTACATGAATAGTAGTGAATTGCATATTAAAACTAAATGAGTATTCAAAAAAATGAATAAATTAAGGATTTGTGTATTGGAGCTATGGATTTTAGGTATACAATTCAAAGGACAAGATTGACCAATTGTAATGATAATGATAAATTATTATTTCCTATGATTGGTGATTATGTAATACAATAAAAATGATAAAACTTCAAGGTAGAATGTATAAGTATGGAATAAATGGCATTTTTATTATGTTTAACCATTATTTGAGACCAATTAGATATTAGAAAATAAATTATAATTCCCAAGAGGTGATGAATTCAAAACAATTATGGCATAGAATAATAGATTGAATAATCACACATACAAGCAAATGGAAGACGAAGATGCAATAAAAATTATATTTTCTATTTTTTTAATATTTAAAATTTTAATAATTTTAGAAATGCACGAGATACCGAATGATTCCATCAAGATAGGAATAAAATTAATCAATTATTACTAGAAAAATTCTCACCTTAATTGAATAAATAGTATCAAATATGCCCATATCAAAATCAGAACATGTATCATATTGAATGACAAAACTATCTAGATGACTACTCATATGATCATGTGTAGGAGGAGTAGATCTATTTGTTGGAAGACTATGTCAAACCCCATGATGATTTATTTGATTTTGTTCCATTAGAATTTATTTATGATTTTATTGATTATAAACATTTTATTAGTTTTAATATTTACAAACTTTTTCTTTTCATAGATCTATCATTTAATTTTGGTGGTGGACAGGGATGAGGTATTTTAGTTTGTATTAGATGCTAACACTTGATTCTTGAAATGTTAACAACTTGATTCTAATATATAAACTTTAAACATATATGTACTATATAAGGTAAATCATAAATATTTTGAAACCATGGACTTCATAATATCATATCAAATATCTCATTTTGTGGTAATACCATGAAATTATTATATAGTGTAGTGTTTAAACCTAAAAATATAGATATGGGTAATCTAAGGGTAGAGATAGCCTAGGGCACAAGGATAGTAAACTATATATAAACTAGACCAATTAATTACAAAACCAAGATATAACATGTATTAAATTTATTATGTTAATATATTCTAAAATATAAAGTACATCTTATGCTAGATATTTCAATTATAATGAAAATAAGATAATTATCTAGCTCTGATCCTAATATAGATCTAGATCTGGAATAGGTAGGAAGTAGATTGGATTTAGATTCTAGATTAGTTACATGATTTTGAAAATTATACCTTTGTATCTATGAAATATTTTTCTACTTATGATGGTTTCATCGATGCTACTATATAACTTAGACATAGGTGTCTAGTATGTAATACCCATTACATTAGATGTGACCACCTAGATGAATTTGGGTTTTATGTCATCTTCACTATAGTGAATTCAAATCTAGGTCATGGATTATCACTCCTTTTCAAATGATAAAACCATAGTTATTAATCTTTAGAGTGGATATGTAAAAAAAGGGTTAGTGTGCACATGGTGTCAAGCTACCTAAAAGACCTTTTTATCAATGATCACTACCTACATAGCCAATACTCTAAAGAGGGCCTCAAGGTTATGTAGTTATTATTTATGTGTTGGCTTTTTCAATGTGTGATAAGTAATTAAATATATTGACCTATCTTTTAACTTGGTAAATGTGGATCATGAAATTCTCCTTTAGTACCTCAGACCTATAGATGTGTTATTCTTATGATTGATATGGAAATTGGAAAAAAGAGGTAATCTTTACTCACTTGAGTGATTTTTAGTTTGTGTTATGTGAGGAATGAATGAGGATTGATATTTTATTTATACTAATTTTTTATATAATATATCACATCAAATCACTTAGGCTTATTATAGGAATATGTTTTATTTGTAATTTAGATGACTTTGGGGAACAAGATACTTACATGGGATAGGACACTTGTGTCGATGTGTGCATTCAACTAGGATGTAAGTGTTTGGGTAGTTGGAGAATAGGTGTAGATATAAAACTTGTAGATATGGAAGATAAGTAGGTTTATAACATTATAGGCAAGATAAAATACCTGATCACTAGAATAACATTATTTGGATGAAGAGATAAGTATTAGGCATATAGAGATAGTGTATGTGAGTCTTTTGGTAGTGGTAAAGGTATATAAGATGAAGGTAAATCCATGATATGTATTTTATAAATTTACAATACTGAGGTGCTATAAAATTTATAAATAGTGTCTAGGTTTGTCCTCCCATTTAATCTAGTAATAGAATTACTAGTTTAAAAGAAAAGGAATGTGTTTAGGTTTGCCTTTGCTTGATTCTAACTTGAGTTCTTTATTAGTGACTAGACTACAACCAATAATGGGTTATAGTATATAATTTGTGTATAAATCTGAAATTGAAAATAATTGAAAGAGAGCAAGGTTTAAGAGTATACCTATGTATCAAATCAACCATCTTGACTTCTAAAAATTTGATTTGAAAATATATATCATTATGAATCATTAGAGATGAGATTAAAAAAAATATAAATTCATAAAGTTCATATATATATATATATATATATATATATATATATATAGATAGAGAGATTGGAGGACACATATACCAAACCTTAGATAAAATGTGAGTTACCATTTGGCAACTGATATTGGCTCAACCATGCAACCAAATCATGTTTATAACCAAGTGAGTGTGAATGAAACAAGTTAGATCACACAATAAAATGTCAAGGTTTTATTATTTAATCAAGTATAACCTATAAACCTTGAAATATTGAGTGCTTTGATAACTTTATCCATACTAAAAGTCAACTAATTATTGTAGTAGATTAGCTTAATATAATATGTCAAATACCAACCTTATGGGTGATGATAGTACATAAAATTTTATTGAATCTAAAACTAATTTTATTTTTCAATAATATGACCACATTTCATAACATATGCACCTTATATATGTCTCATGTTGAAACTGTGTATAAAAATGGTACCACTATATATAATTATTCCAAAAATGTGTATCTAAATCATATTATTGAGTAATTTAGACAATTTGAAAACTATGTGAGTATCAAAAACATGTTTCTATAACATGATCCCACTATAATATAAAACCAAAAATTGGTATAAGTGTGGAGAACATGTTTCTAAAACATACCCCCACTATAATCTAAGTTTGATAATTGGTGTAAGTGTGGAGGACATGTTTCCAAAACATGTCTACATTACAATCTAAAACTCTATGAACTAGAGTAAGGGTAAATGTGGAGGACATGTTTAAAAAACATGCCCCCACTATAATATAGATATATTTCATACTAAATAAGTGTGGAGAACATGTTTCCAGAACATGCCACCACTAAATCTAAAATTATTACAAAATAATCAAGAACATGTTTCTAAAACATGCCCTCATTGAAATTTGAATTTGTGAAGTAATGTGTAAGTCATGCCTCTATCACATGCCCCTAATAATATTCCACCTTTTTTAGGTAATGTAAATTAGTAAATGGTAGGTACCTTACCTCAAAAGGATAATATAACTATGTAAATTATGAATGTACCATGAATCATATAGAGGGAACGTGTCTAGGTAGATATATCATTAAAGCATGAATAATGTGATCACACCAAGTTATAAGATGCATGATATATATCATGGAAATGTATAAATATAAAAATGATAAGAGTACTTAAAATCAAATCAAAATACAATGGTTTATGGAGACCTGAAGAAAGGGGAATGTTAAAATGTTGCACAATCAAAGGACACTTAGTGAAATTTCCACAAAAGTAAGAATGCCATATCCAAGTGTTAACACACAACACACAATGACATATTCAAATGTCAAATAGTCAAATAAATTCATGTGGTTCCACAAACAATAGAGCATACTAAAATACTCAAACAAGCAAGACAATAACAAGGAAAGACATTCAAGTAAGTGCATGAATGAAAGCTTAAACAACTAGTATAAACATAACATACTATTCCATGGATCACATGTTAGAAAAAATAATAAGTACATATCATATCAAGTACATTATGGAAGATATAAGTATGGATAAATGCATGTATAAATATATAATCTCAAACATGACAATGTAAAATGACCATAGAATGATATGGATGTATTTTGATTAAAGAAGTAGATTCCCCCAATGTATACATGACATGAGTAAGGGAAGGACCATAATGCAAAAATGCATAGATCATGTATCTGTATATGCTTGAATCACAATCAAATTATGTGTGACACATGTTTACATATAAAATATTGATATGCCATTTACCAACATGGAACCAACACCATACATGAGCTAATAGAACATGTAAATGCTGAAAATATTTTTGGATTTTTAGAAAGGTGCTATTGACCAATAAAAGTGCCACTAGAACCCAAGGATCTCATCAATGAGATGCCTCCATGGATTTCATGTATCATGTGTGTCATATCCATATGTTGTGTAATTACTATTATCAAGATCATACCAATATTATATAGTATTATGATCATACCAATATTTTATGTTAGTAGTATATCAAATATATAACTTATTAGATTGTTATTGAACATGTGATATGTTCATTTGATCATATATATATGAATAATTAACTAAAACCTAAATTGGAGTTTCCATCTTAAAAATTTGTTTTTATTAACTATGTGCATCATTGTCAAAATTACATCTCATTATGGGATAGATAAGAATCATGTATCTTTACTTGCACACTAGGAAAATATGTAATTTGTTCCTTGACTTTTTTATTTGAGGATGAAAGTATAGACTTTGTAGTTTTTCACTTAATTTTTGGTTCCTCTATATATGTAATATATATGATTTGTGGATCTTTGGAAATAATATTTGTATCCTTTGATTTTGTATTCAAGTCTTACTCTAGCTTGGCCTTTTTAATATTTTCTTACTCAATGTTTGTCATTTTCAACTATTTTGGCTTATAATTATTCTTTGGTACCCATATTTATTCTTTTTTCACTTGTGTTTTAGAAGAGGTACTCATATATTGAGTGGTTTTATTAGCTGATGTATCAATAATATGATTACCACTACCTTTGTCACTTTATTTTTGTTTATTTAATGCAAAAAAAAAACCATTTGTATGATGGCCATGCATTTTATGATATACACAATAATATTTGGATCTTTTTATAGGATGTAGGGGAGGTAATTTTATCACCTTATCTTAGAATTTAAATTGAACTCTTAATCTCTTTTTAGTTAATTTTTAAGTCACTTGTTCTATATGTATTATGATTTAGATTTTCATTTGGATAAGAAACATTTTTTGGCATAACATTGGTAGATGAAAATGCAAACACATGATTAACATTAGTATGTTTTGGATGTAGGGCACATGGAATATTATTTTTTAATAATGTGATATTTAAACTAAAGTATTGATTTTGATTTTTTAAATATTATATTAAATTAATAATAAGGGTTATTTTATATTTTATGGATTCATAAACACAAACCATAGGTGCTTTAGATTGAATATGCACATGTATACCATGTATCTTACCCCTTGAAGGAGTGATAAGATGGACCTAATTAGAGGGATGGTAGCTACCACCATTTAAATATTTGAGATTGAAAGCTTTATAATTGGAAATATTATAAGAGTAATCAATTTTTATCCCTTATTTGATATAAAGATGGAGAGTTTCATCATCATATTCATCAAAGCAATCAATATCATCTATGATGGGAGAGATAAAAAGCATAAATATTAAGATAAAGTAGGTAAGAAACATATAATATGGAATTATTAGGAAATAATGATGTTAAAATATTAGGTTCACCAAAATGTTTAAGAATAAAAAATTAGATATGGGGAATCTAGGGATAAAGAGCTATAGATATCTAGGGCATAAGGATGGTAGACTATCTCTAAAGTAGGCCAATTAATTTTAAAACTTGGATAAAACATATACATATTTTATTATACTAAGATATGATAAAATAGAAAGTATATCTATGTTATATATTGTAATGATAATGAAAATAAGATACTTATTTGGTTTTAATTTGAATATAGATCTATATCTGGAATAAGTAGGAATTAGACTAGAATTAGATTTTGGATTAGTCACCTGATTCTATAAATTATACATCTATAGATATGGATGCTTATATCTACCTGGTATAGTTGTATCAACACTACTATCTAACTCAGATGGAAATGTCTAGTATATAATACTTAATAAAACTATATGCAACCACCTATATACTTCTACATTCTATGTCACCTTCACTCAGGTGAATTCAGATCTAGTTCATGGACTGTCACTCCTTGTCAAATGAGAAAAACCTAGTTATTCATCTTTATAGTGTTAGTGGAAAAAATGGGTTAGTTGTAATATGGTGTAAATCTACCTCAAATACCCCTCTATCAATGAGTTTTTTTACATATCCAATACTCTAAATAGGGCCTCACACATATGTAGTTATCCCCTACATGTTGGATTGTGTGTGAATCATGTAATGTGTGAGAAATAAGTATATAAAGTGAGCTAGCTTTTAACTTGGAAAATATGGTTCATGAAATGATCCTTTATAAATTTAAACCTATAGATGTGATGTCCTTATGACTCATATGGAAATAAGAGAAAATAGGGATTCTTTACTCACTTGAGTGCTTGATTGAGTGTTTTTGGTCTTTTTTAGGTGAGGAATGAATGAGGATTAATCTCATATTTATGCAAATCCCTTTGGATTATATCTTGTATTAAAGCACTTAGGATAAACATAAGAATACATTTCATTAATAAATTAGATGATTTTAGGAAATTAGACACTTGCGTTAGGAAAGGACACTTGTTTTGACATATGAATATGACTAGGATGCAAGTATCTAGGTAGTTGGAAAACATGTAGAAGTGTATAACTTATATATATGGAAGATAATTAGGTTTATAATATTCTATTCAAGATATAAGGCTTGATTCATTAGAATAACATTGGTCATATTAAGACATAAGAAATTAGGCATATAGAGATAGTGTATGCAAGCCTTTTAGAAATGATAAAGGTATATATGATAAATCACATCCTGATGTGTATTTTCTAAGTGTATAATATTGAGGTGATATATAATTCAAATATAGTGTCTATATATAGTAGGACCTACTTAAAAAGCACAATATTTTTTGAAGTTATTTGTTCTTACCACTGAATGTGTTAACACTTTCAGTAGATTCTTATATGTCACTTTATGTGTAACCTAATGAATAAATAAATGTGATCATACATGAATTTTCACTTGATCCATTATCAACTAACAAACTATAAATAGACTAATTATCAATATGAACTCTTATACATAAAACATGGAAATCAAAATCATCATCGATTATTTTACTATCATCAAAAGCAATCATAGAACATGGTTAGATATTTGGAGTAATTATACCAATAATTTCATCCAAGTAATGATCATATGATGCAGGAGTGGATAATCATTATAAGTATGATGTACTACCAAAGTAAATTTATTGTTATCATGGTTAGGAAATAGATCAATGAAAATATTAGCATTATGTTTTTGTTGGTGCTTTTTTTCCTCTGCAAGAGTATCTAGCTCAATGCCATTGTTGTCAATAAGATCTTGAATTAGATTTTTTGGTTTGAAACACATTTTTTTTAGAGAGACCATTGCATCTATGATAATTATAATATGGATTATTATCAATAAATTTACTTTATGGTTTTTTCATGTCAACTTCAAATGGAGGAGGCAAAGTGATTAATTTGCATTCAAGTAACCTTTGTAATAATTTTTAATGTTGTTGGGGTAATATATTAAATTTTATTCTTTGTTGATTTAATAACAAAACTTGTTAATAGGTTTCTAAATAACTTTAACTTATATCTTTGATTCTACTTTAGTATCTTATGTCTTAGTTTTGTAAGATGGTTTGCTTTGAAAGTTATTTTTAGAAGTTGTAGTAAATTTAGTGTATAGTTAAGCTTATTAAAATACACAATTATAACATCTCTATCTCTCATAGTATGACAAATATATTCAAAATAATTTAAACTTATTAAATATAATTGAATCATATAGTGGTGCAAATAAAGTTTGTTTGAATATGCATTGTATCTCATTATCTACCAATGCATTCCAACATGGATTATATTGAAGCACATAAACATTGATAGGTTCATTAGTTCCTTGTTTGAGATTAACAAGTTTTTCATTTGAAAATTTCTCACCAATGTTCATAGTAAAGTGTTTGAGAAATAAATATGCTAATGGATCGAATGCTTGCACCGATTGAGTGGGTAAGTCATAAAATAATAATAAAGCATAGTATTTTTAGCTTCTTGGAGATATCTTGGTCAACAATTTATCATTAAATTCATAATGAAAACATGTTACATGAAAATATCTATGATGTTGTTTAGGGTGACCTTTACCCTCATATAAAGGAAGCTTAGGAACTAAAAATATATTAGGTAAATAATATAAAGTAATATCATATGTTATGGGGTTATGAAGTAAATCATGGAAATTCAATGGATAGACTTTGGGATACCTTTCTCTAATTTCAAAACCTTAACTTTTAGAAATGTAACTGCTTGATTCATGGATTTTGCATTAGATAAGGTATGTGATATAGTATGTGTAGCTATTAAAGGATTTGAATGGCTTATTTTTATATGCATAGGCATATAAATATGTTGAAATATTTGTATTTCCCCAAATACCAAAGATGTGGATGGGATATTAGTATAAACAATAAAAGTGGTAACACATGTGGTAGGGTTTAAAATACAAAAAGGTGGTTCTTGTTTCATATTAAGAGTGAAAATTTTGGATTGGTGATAATTTTTAGAAGATAAAGGGCCTCAATTGCTTTGAGTATATCTCGTGGAATTTCATGAAGTCATTTTTATAAATTAGATAAAAACTAAACTTGTTCTTAATCTACTCCATTAGGGTCATCAAGATGAATCCTATTGGAACCATCATGTGTATATTCTAATTTTTGATCATTTTGATTATCTTTTTCATTTTGATTATCCTCTTGAAATTTTTTATTTCTAATGTTTTCATCAAATGAGGAACCAATGTGTGCATTAGTAGGACAATTTAAAAAAAATTATAGTAATTTATATATGTTCAATTGTAATCTTATTATATCACTTCACCTTAAAGGAGTATTAAATATAAATTACTTAGGTGGCATAGAATAAAAACATGAAAGGGAATTTGTAAATGAGAAAAGAAATAACTTGAATGAAAATAAAAGGGAAAAGTTTTCAGACCCTAATGTAATAAAATTGAAGCATCATAAGGATTAAACCCTAAGAAATACATAGGGTTTAACAATGTTTGAACAATAAATGAGTTCACCAAATATTTCGTGTTGAATTTATTTAATATTGAAATTAACCCTAACTCACATAAATGGAGTAGAAAAATATAGGGTGTTTTAAATGCACTTTTAAATGAGAAAATGAAGATAGATGATTGAATATAATGAAACAAAATAATGATAAACAAGACTAAACTATGAAATAAATAATGAACATAGATTTTGATTCATCAGGATAACTTTGTTGACTAAAATAATGCAAAAATAGGGAAATAGAATCAAACCCATAATTTTACCAAAAACTAGATTTGAGCTTGCTAAAAGATATAAACACTATATAAGGACAAGATAACTATTTGTTATTGTCCATG